>PVJD01006658.1:47664-95418 GCA_004026545.1 Mormoops blainvillei | reverse complement strand
CCGTAGCTCAATAACCTAGTTACAAGGCAACAGCACGTTGGGTCTCTCTCTGTGCCGGAGCACTACGCGGCCCTCTGCTCTCAGCGGGGTCTGCACTTCAAAGTCCTGGGGCACCGATGTTCTCCGAAACCAAACCCACGGGGCTTCCTGGACGGCCAGGCCGGCAGGTGCTTGTTCTGGAATTACTTGCTCAGGAAGAGTGCGGCCGTGGGCCAGCCGTCTAGCCAGCATTGGCCATGCAGAGACACCCTCTTCTGTCTTCTGGGATCACTCCTCTGTCCTCTTACTGCCTAGGTGCACCCCCCGCCCCCAAATAACAAGAGGACAGCAGAAAGACTTGACATGCCATCAGTGGCCAATCTAAATGTCCTTCTGCAAGGATGTTTTTTGTTTCTGGCCTCAAACTTAGTGTTGGTCAGCTCCGGCCAGATCTCTCCGAGCCGGCAATGGCCACGCTCAACCCTAGGTATGCAGTCGGAGGCAGTTAGTTGCAGCTTGCAAACCCGTTCACCAGAGGCCCCAGCCAAAGCTACTCCTCACCCAGAAAATGCTTCAAGAAACCTCCAAAATCAGAAGTGGCAGACAAGACGGCTCTGAGAGCAGCAGAAACAGCTTACGTGGAAGTCTGTAGGCAGATGCTAGGCTGGCTCACCTGCTCGCCTGGTGGTCTACCATCCAAAGACCTGGGAAGAGTCCATCAGCCTTTCACACACTAGTGAGAATTACCACCAGGTCGCATTCCTCTTGCACAGAAGACAGCCAGTGCTCCCAGGATGGGCCTTCGTGCAGAGGAGGAAGGGGGGGGATAAGTGAGGAGTGTGGTGAGTTCCAGGGGTTCGGATAGGCCTCCATGGGTGCTGGAATGGACGCCTTGGGGAACAACAGGCTGGCAGGTGGGCACACTAGGGAACGGGGTGTAAAGAGGAACAAAAGGGGCAAATGTTTCCCTCCTCCTAAAATTCTGCCACCCTCATGCCCCATGCACAGGTAGGGAGAAGGAATCCGGCCCTCCTCCTCCCTCCTGCCCCTCGCGGGCCCTGACCGAGAGCTGTCAGTCTCAAAGCCCAGCTGCTGCTACGTGGCTCAGCCACTCCTGAGCTTGAGCATCAGCCCCCCACAGGTGGGGCAGGGAATGTGGGTGGGGAGACACGTGCCCCATGCTCACCTGGGGCGGGCATGGCGGGGGGCGCCACTGACTCCTCGCCAGCAACAGAAGTTCCGTCTTAGATCTTACAAACCCCCATCTAAACGAAACAGATGGCGCAACTTGGAAACGAAGGAGCCCTTAAACTCTAAGCTTCTGGATCTTCTCAAAATATTAACCTTCCCCAGGGTCACCCCCAGCGTTGCCTTTGGGACAGCGGCCTCCTTCAGGAAGCGCTGGCCCAGGCCAGCCTCAGTCCCTCCAAGCCCCCACCCCACAGTCACAGCAGAGAAGGCCCGACAGCACCGCGGACGTAATTCTCTGGCACAGGTTCCGTTAAAATCTGGGTCCCGGGGCAGTTAAACGAGGCTTCAAGAAAAACTGCCCGGGATGGCCAGGTTAGAGCGAGACTGCTGAAAGCCTGCCTCAGGTGCGCACACGGAGCTCAGCTGGGCGGGTCGCCGAGTGAACTTTATTTCCAATTTATTACCTATCCAATGCAGTGTCTAGAATTTATAACAGATGTGGCAGGGGTGCTGATTTAGCCCAGAGAAGAAGAGTTGGAGGGTTAATTTAATGAAATCTTCAGGATTATAAAAGCTCCTTCTTACCCAGAGGCAAAGTGACAGGCCAGGGCCGCAGGCAGAGGGGAAGGAAAGGGCTCTGGGCACGGGGCTGGCTGGGGTGGCAGGCCGTGTGCCCGTTCAGGGCCCAGCAGGCTGCAAAAGGTCCTTCGAGATCAGCCCAGGTCTCAAAGGAGCCTCCCCTGGCCACTGAAGCACAGCTTTGAGAGGGGCAGGCTTGCGGTTGGGGCCCAGCTCGGCCGCTGACAGACTGCGTGGTCCACAAGTTCAGTTCCCTCTGAGCCTGCACGTCCGTGGGACAAATGGGTGCCACCCTCCAAAGGCGTCCCCAGGTCCACATACAGGTGGCATCTCGGCGTCCCCTCCTCTACCACTGTCAGTGACATTCTGTGTCACCCAACATTAAAGACATCAATAGAACGCTTCTCTGCCAATCCCTGCATAACATCAACCCTACCAAGACTGGGGCACAGTTCTAGCCACAGGCCCCGCGGTGCGACAGCTATGCCTCACGGGGCCAGGGCCGGGGCCGCCTGCAGACCCAGGCCGAGGAGTCGTTACCACCCTTCCCAGGCCTGCGAGGAAACTGGGCTCCGAGAGGTGAAACCGCTTCTTCAACGCCACACAACTGGCTGGGAGTGGATTTCACAGGCAGGCCTGTGTGTGACTTCTGCCAGGGGTCAGGAGGAGCTGATGGGGGAGAGAGCAGTGCAGGTACAAACACCCCCACGTTTGATCCTGAACTGCTCAAAGGTCACAATATGAGAAACAGAGTGATGTCCCATGCCCACAGATTTTAGCAGATCAACATAATCAAGTGAAAGAACCTCATCCCAGCGTCACGAAGCCCAGATTATCCAAGAATTGCCTGCATTTAGGGACAGAAGGAAAATATCTTCCCTCTTTAATCCCTGGCCATTAATCTCCCCTCTGTCAAGCCCACATCCTTTAGGACAGAGGAAGAGGGGAGCCCACTAGCCACGGTGGGGCGACGCAGCAATTCGGGCCCCGTTTCACTGGCCTGGCTGCCAAGCCCCTCCATCCACAGGAGTAGCAAGCTCTCTCCAAGCTTTGCCGTGTCACCTTGTACACGCTGCACCTCGATTTCCCCACCTGAACACAGATAACAGCACCTGCCTCACAGCACTGCTTGCTTTTAAACTTTATTGCAAAAAAACCTCCAATACACTCACACATGGAGAGGTAACGATGACGGAGGACAGGAGCCCGGCACCCAGCTTCGGGTGGCCGCCAGCTCGTCCCCTGTGCTGCACTCCTGGCCCCGCCCCAGGTCTCCCTGGAAACCTCGCAGCCCGCAGCCCAGGGCCTGCGACTTGGGCGTGCCACTGGGCTGCTCTGAGAATTAGAGATGGCGCAGTGAAGCACTTAGCAGCAGCTGGCACGCGTAGGCACTCCACAGACAGGAGACTCTTCCTTGCTGTTACTGAATAAATGAGCCAACGGGACCCCTTCAGCAGCTGCCACCACGCTGGGCTGGGCGCAGGGGAGGTGGCCAACAATCACAGCCACCACTCCACGAGCCCCCGCCAGTGCCGAGGAGCACAGCCTCAGCTCCTGAGTCTGTGCTCCACCCCTACAAAGTGGGAATTACCCCCATTTACAGGTGGGGAAACCGAGGCTCGAAAAGATCAAGCAATCTGCTTTTTAAAATACACAAATATCCAAGCCTGTCTGATTCCAAAGTTCACACTCCGTGCCCTTACGTCGCCTGCCAATACTTGTGCAAAATACGGTCCATGATTATTTGCTTTTTTTTTTTTGGTTTTTAAAGTATGCAATTCAGTGGTTTCTAGTATATTCGCAAGGCTGTACAACCACCACCACTATGCAATTCAGAGTATTTCATCACCCCCAAAAGAAACGCCACACCCTTGAGTAGGTACCCCCGCCCTTTACTTTCATCCTTGGCAACCGAAAACATACTGCCTGTTCCTTCAGATTTGCCTGGTCCGGTCATTTCATATCAGTGGAATCATACACTCAGTGGCCTTTTTTGACTGACTGGTTTCTTTCACTTGGCATCATATTTCCAAGGTCTGTCCACACTGAAGCATGTGCTGGCACTTCCACCCTTCCCATGGATGACTAATACTCCACGGTGTGGCCCGACCACGTTTTGTCTATCCATTCATCTGCTGACGGACACTCAAGTCATTCCCACTTTTTGCCTATTATGTACAATGCTGCTATGGGCAGCTGCGGACAAGGGTTTTTCTTTTCAAGATTTTATTTATTTTTAGAGAGAGGGGAAGGAAGGGAGCCAGGGAGGAAGAGAAACATCAATGTGTGAGAGGAATATCCATCGATCAGCTGCCTCTTGTATGTGCCCCAACCGGGAACCGAACCCACAACCCAGGCACATGCCCTGATCGGGAATCAAACCAGAGAACTTTCGCTTTGCTGGACAACACCTGACTGGCTGAGCCACACCAGTTGGGGCTCCGAAGGCGTTCTTGTGTGAGTATGTTTTCTGCTCTCTTGGGGATAAACCCGGCAAGGGATCATCGAGCCATGCTGTAACTCTACGTTGAATGGTTGAAGGAGCTGCCAATTGGTTTTCCAAGGTGGCCGCGTCATTTTACATTCCCGCCAGAAACGCACACAAGTTCTAATGTCCCCACATCTTCACTAACACTCGTCACTGTCCCCTTTTTGGATTCTGGCCTTACCCCAGTGTGCGGGGCGTATCCATTATAGGATGTACGTTTGCAACTCATACTGTCCTGTGAAATCTCCCCGGCTCCTTGCAGCCTTTCACAGATGAGTGAACTGTGTAAGTGCAGACAGACAAAATGAATAACCTGACTAAAGGGGACAGGATGTCACTTCAGCCGTAAAGAAATCAAAAGCACAATGTACTGGTCCTGGTTCAAAACTGCCTCTGGCCTGCAGACAGACCAGCCGCCTACACTTCTGAGGGCCTGAGGAAGGGACCCTGTCCTTTCACTTGGCCCACTGTGAGGTGCACAGACTTGAGCACTTACACGAACATCCCTCAAACCTCCTCGGTCTCAAATGCTCCCCTCCTAAGAAAAAGTCACCCTCCTCAAGAGACCATCCTGTCTCTTCAGTCCTGTAGGCTAACGGGATTAGCAAAGCTCCCTTAACTCTCCCTAAAAATAGTACATCCCTCCCCCCAGTCCCTGGACAGTCAGCGACACCTTATACAGACTGAGCCACTGCAGCCCTGGCCGCCCCGTCCCCAGGAATGCCAGTGGGACCTTCCTCAGCACGGCCTGGTGCCTTTCAGAGGACAGCCTGACCGACACTGGGGGCAACTGGAAATGCAGCAGGAGGGGACATCTTAGTCACGGCTTCCCAAGGCCGGATGGCAAAGAAAGAGCCCGGGAGGGAGCCCGGGAGGGAGCCCGGGTCTCTCCTCCTCCCAGCTGTGCAGCCTGAGTAAACTTCTCAGCCTCTCTGAGCCCCAGGCCTCTCATCTGCACAACAGCAAAGAAACACCTGCAACACCAAACCCCACCAGGTGGCGGGAGAAGAAAATGGAACATGAAAGCAATTTGAAAAAAGATCTAACTAGAGAAGTTCTTACAGTCTTGGGTGTGGGAGTGGGGGAGGTGGAGTATTTCATTGTGACAGTATTTCTGTGCTCTAAAAATGGTCATCAGGACTAATAATTATGTATAATTTCATACTAAACAGCAAGATCCTACAAATGTGCATGTTCGTAACCTATTGCAATCCTAAGAATTTGTCCTGAGGTAAAATCACAGAGGTTAGGAGCAGGGGAGGGTACCAGAATGTTCATAAACTGTAGGACTCAAAATATTTACTATCCCTGGGGCTGAGACACATCCCACCCCTCGGAGGGCAGGCTGGACCACAGGTTTGCTTGAGCCAATGAAATTTGAGGGGACTGACCATGGTGACATCAACTCCTGCCTCCAAGGCGAAGCAGAAAGAACCATCATGTTGTTGGGCCATCATATCTCTTTCTGCCATGAGGCCAGCAACGTCACCAGGGCCGCTGTCAGCCTGGATCCCAGAGGGACAAGGGCACAGAACAGGGTCACAGACAGTGGTCCATGGTCACGTAGCTTGAGTGAGAAAGAAACCTACAATGTTGCAAACCGTGAAGGTTGGTTGGGGAGGGGGGGTCATTTGTTACTGAGCCATATTGTAGCTGACTGATACACAGCCATGTTCCTCCTGATGCAAACCTGCAAACAACATACAGTCAGCTAAATAAACCACGTATATATGTATATGTATCTATATGGATACAGCCACATACATATAATTATGTAATATACACAAATATATATGTATCTCTACAACAAAATGATGTGTACATTAACACAGAAAAATATTCTCCATATGCTGTTAACTTTAAAACGCAGAGTGTAAAACAGCATTGCTGACAGAGGATTAGTCTCTGGACTGTTTTTAAAAATCTATAAACCAATAAGAAAAAGATAATCTACCCCGCCCCCTGCCCCCACCCTCCATGGGCAAAGGAAATGAACTTGCAATTCACAGCGGAGGAAACCAGAAGACAATAGGCACTGACAAAGTGTTCAACCTGACTGGAACTCAGGAAAGGACAAGTTGAAACGACCATGAGATACTATTTTACACTCATCAGAAAAACGAGGTAAAATGGTGACATGCGGCCGTGTAAGTGTTGCAGAAATGGGGGCAAAGGAACTAGTTTGTCCTTCTCCTAGGGAGAACGAACTTGGAGATCCGTGTAGGAACCACAGTGACGGTGAGTATGAGTGCACTGTAGGCTTCAGCAACGCCACTGCTAGGCCGTCATGATATCCGAAGGGACAGGTGTGGCTGTGCTGGCTACCTGAGGTCGTGTAAACTCAGCAGTGTGATGCAACAAACATCATTATCCTGAAGGTTCTTTGGATCCTGTGGCTAGGTGCAGGTTAGCAGGTGCCTCCGGTTTAGGGCTTCTCATGAGGTTCTGGCTCGGCTGCTGTCCGGGGCTATGGTCTCATCTGAAGGCTCGCCTGGGGTGGGTGCGGACATCTGCTCCCATGCTCACTCACAGGGTTGTTGGCAGCCACTCCGCGGGGCTGCCTGACCACGTGGTAGCTAGCTTCATCCGGGACAACTGACGGGAGAGCACCCAAGATGGAAGCCACAGCCTTTTCATAACCTAATGACAAAGTGATAGCCCATCCTTCTGCTGTTTCCTAAACCAGTAAGCCCAGACCACACCCGAGGGGCGGGGATTAGCCAAGGTGCAAACACCAGCAGGCAGGGATCTTGGGCACCAGGCTGCCTTCTACGGTGCCCAGGCAGAATCAATGTTCACGACAGCATCTCGTCAGGCCGAAATATGGAAACCACCTGACTGACTGCATATAACTCAGGAAATGGGGAAATGGTGGCTTCCTAATACAAGGAAACTCCGTACAGCAGTTAACAAAAGAGAGAAAAAGGAGGACCGCCATGACCCGTATCTTCGTACTGACATGATTAAGCTCAAAAACCATGCCGAACAAGATGTCAAAGGCAAACTACAAACCAGTATGAACGGCAAGCACGACTGCAGCTCGTGAGGACATCTAACACATGAAAATGAGTGTTTCGTTTTGGGCCATGGACACGTGGGAAGAACACAATGTGTGTGGACAGCATGCCCGCTCCCCGGGTGGAGGGGTCCCGGGGCTGGGGGCGGAGAGAGCAGAGGGGAGTCTGGCGTACTCTGCCGGGCTCTGTCATGCCTACAGGTCTTTATAGAACAATCGATCCAAATCAAATGAAAATATCATCTTATTTTTGCTAAATAGCCACATGTCTACTACATGTGTCTACGGGGCATCTCTAAAGTATGGATGGACACAGGGAACAGTCTTTCGTTCCTTTGCAGACGAAAGGTGTATCTCAGGGGGTTGTGTCTATCTGCCTGTGTGTCCGGACTTCATGGGCCCCCGTGTGTAGATGGATGTGAGTCTTCAGGGGTGTACAGCAGAAGGCTAGCAAGGGCTACATGGGGGGAGGTGGAGTGGGGGGCATTTTTTTCTTCTTCTTTGCTTTTCTGTGTTTTCCCGTCTTACCAAAGTGATGCAGAATTTTTGTGTAAAAAAATAATGAATTTCTTCAAAAATTAAGTCAAGCTAAAAAGCAAAGTGGGCATGGATGAACACCGGGGAAGGTTCAGGGTGAGAGGAAAACACCTGCCTTCTCGAACGACAAGTCACAGGGCTCCCGTCATCCCGAGAGGCTCCCCTGCCCCAGTGTGGGGCCAGGTGGAGGTGTACCTGCGTCAGGCCCCTGGGGACCTGCCCGGGGGCTGCGGCCAGCCCCACTCCCCAGAGGGACAGGCTTCCCACTGCCTGAGCTGGAGGAAAGAGGCTGCCAAGACCAAGATGCTGGCTCCCTTGCCCGCAGCCCAGGTGAATTTCCCCCAGAGGGTTCACCGAGGGCAGGGGCAGGAAGGAGAAGTGCCACATCAGCTCCCAGAGCACAGGCTCAAGCGTCTACAATTAACTGTGACCAAGTGATCTAGGGTCCTCTCTACCACCCAAGTGAAACACATTGCTTTTATCATAGGAGAACAAAGAAACTTTAAAGAGAAGTATCTCTGTCCACATCCACAATGCCCGAGCCCAGCATGGCCCTGCTCATACAGGGACCTCAGCACCCACATGTCCAGTGACCTCTCGGTCCCCCATGGAGCCCCTCTCTCCGCAAGACCTGGATGTCGGCCTCCCTCCTGGCTTCAGCCTGCCCAGCCCAGTCGGTTTAGCAAGAATCCCCGACCCTGATGTCTGATCCCCCAGAATAACTCACCCCGCCCCACCCCCACCGCCGATGCAGACGTCCTGGACCTGCCTTTAGCAACCTCCTGTTAGGCGGGTTTATTTAGCACAGCCCCCAACCTTGACTGCCTTCTTAGTACCGCACTTTGCCGTGTGTAATGCGCACTTTTTTGCCCAAACTTTTGAGGGAAAAATAAGGATGCACGTTATACATGGGTAGTACTCGAAACACCTTGTATCTGTTCTTGGGTTTTGTAATTATTAGTTACATAAAATTTCTTGTACCATAATATGTTCAAAAATAAATGCTAAAATTCCTGTATAATACAAAGAAACAAGTATCTGAATATAAATAAGTAACCGAATTAAAAAATTAAAACAAAAGATTTTTTTTTCCTGAAAGTTTGGGCCAAAAACGTGGGTTCGCATTTACACGGCAAAATGCGGTAATTCCCCCCCCCCACTGACCCCCTCATTCAGCTCCTTGGCCGTGAGCCCCGACTTGACCTTCCTGTGCTCTCCCTCCTGTCGCCGTTGTCCTGAGTGAAGCCTCCCCACCACTGAACAAGTGTCAGGGTCGCTGTTCCTTCACAGCCTGCAGCCTGGGGAGGGGTACAGGGGTCACTGCACCTCGGTCCCACCCACCCACTCACCTGGGCAGGCGCTGCCCGAGGAAGGGGGACAGGAAATAAAGAGAACTCTCAGGTGCTGGGGCTGGGACAGGGGCCGCAGGGGCGGAGGGCGGCTGCAGAGAAAACAGAAGCCCAAAGGGCAGATGGGACTTCAACAGGCTTTGAAACGCAGGTCAGAGAACAGGGTGAAGCCCCTACTCCCGTAGGGGAGCCTTGGATGGAAGGAGAGGGTAAACGAAGCAGGCCCGCTGGAGGGTGCGTGGGGAAAAGCAAGCAGGAGGTGACCCGGGCTCTGGTTCTCGCACTGCCTCGAATGTTGTGACTGCGGGCAGGTCACTTGCCTGGAACCGCCCTTCCCAGAAGTGGGGGAAGGGCAAGGAGATGAGAGTAGGAGCCAGCCTCTGGCTGTCCACAAAACAAAGGAAAATCCACTTGCCACAGCCTGGCCCCTGTGTACCTTGGGGACAGTCGACAGCATTTTTAGACTTCAGACACTTTTTTAAAAAGCCCAGTGGCAGGCTACAATTCATCTCCGGGTTGGTCCCTGGGATGGCAGGGAGTCCTGCTCTCCCACGGGGTGCCCTCGCTGACGGCCGATTGAACCCCCCCACCCCGAGCCTCAGGCTGGACACCTGCAGTCTCCCTCCCGTCAGCTCAGGGGTCGACCCCCACACGTCACCTTGCTCCCCAAAGCTGTGGCCATGCCCCTAAAGCTTAGTCCACCAGGGTAGAGGGTGAGGACAGTGGGAACCCAAGGCCCGGCCACGTGACCTGGAGCAAGTCTCAAAGCTCCCAGCCTACCGCCTCAGTCTTCAAAGTGACCAGAGGGACGATGCTGTGGACACTCAAGGCCAGGACAAATGCCCATCCCCTCATCACACCAGGGAGCCCCCAAGCTGCCCTCCCTGACAACGAGTGACCTGAGCTCCCTCAGCAAGGTCTGCTAAGGACACTCCCCCAGCACGGGGACAAGCTCAGCCAGGGGCCACCACGATGTGGCTGAGCAATCGGTGGCAGTCTGTTTATTTCCCGGTCCACAGACGACCAGAAACACCACGTCAGGGGGAGGAAGGAGCGGCCAGAGATGACACAGAGCCTGGAGCAGAGAGGGGACAGGAAACGGGACAAACGACATGAACTCACAAAGGTCTTGGGTGCTCAGGGAAGGGCAAGTGGTCTCGGCTCCCTGGGTGCAGAACTCGCCTGCCAAGGCAGGATGTCCCCCTCCGCTTTGCCACTGGTCGTGACGCAGCCTTGGAAAACGGGCTTCTGTGTCCCTTCCGCCCACAAAGATTTCCTGAGTGTGTCCCGGGCTCGGAAATGTGGGGTGGCGCGGAGGGCCCAGTCCTGCGCTCAAGAACTCGGGCACGAGGAATGGCGGCAGGCAGGGCCTGGGCAGAGCTGGGGAGGCCAGCGGGACTGTCTCCAAGGCTGGGGACCAAGGGCACCCAGAGGGCGGCCGGAGAGGTGGGTAAGAGCCCAGGCAGGGCCAGCCCAGGGGCCAGGGCGAGCTGCCCTCTGCGGGCTGGCTCCTGGCAAGTCCCCTCAGTGTGAAGCGTGAGGGTGGCTCAGAAGTGGGTGGTTCAGAAGCCACTCCTGCGCCCAGGGGAATAGATGGGGGCATGAGACAGGAACGGAGCCGACCAGACAACCACGGGCGCCGGGTGAGGAACGGACCGAGGCCACAAGACAGCAGACGAGGGGCGCGTGCACAGGAACGTGCCACCAAGGCAGGGTGGGCCAGGCTTTGAGCAGTGGTTCTCAAACTGCTCTACATGTGCTTGGAATCCTCATTTAACAGGCAAATTCCCGGGCCCCGACCCGGCAGCTTCTGACTCCAAAAGCCTGGGTAAGTGGTCAGGGCCCGCGCTTTGAGAAACTGGGCACAGAAAGTGGCTGTTTGTGCGCATTAAGTGAGGTGACATCCACGGAGAGCAGAGACAAGGCCTATAAGAGGCACTTGAAAAATTCCTTTTCCTTCTCCATCTCTTGAGCATGCTAAGGAGGCACCTAAATACACCATCAGTTAAATTAATCCCTTACAAACTCATTAGGTGAGCGCTCTCCTTCCCATAGGCTATGGGCTGAACTGTGTCCCCGAATTCACAGTGTGACATCCTAACCCCCAGGGCCTCAAAACGTTGACGGAGGTAAGGCAAAATGAAGTCATGTGGGTGGGCCTGATCCAATCTCAGTGGTGCCTCTTATGAGAGATGAGGACACAGGGACACACAGAGGGACAGCCGTGTGAGGACAGAGGCCTCAGGAGCACCCCGCCCTGCCGACACCCTGATCTCAAACCTCCAGCCTCTAGAACTGACAGACAATAAATTTCTGTTGTTTAAGCTGCCCGGTCAGAGGGAAAACAGAGAATGGTATAGTTAAGTAACTTACCCGGCAAGAGGTGGGGAGGGACAGCACGGGACTCAAGTCCCCCAACCCCCTGCAAAGCCAATGCCCCATCACTCTCCGTAGAAGAGTAAAGAATGTTCCTATGAAAGCATTCCATAAATGGTAAGCAGCCACCCAAAAGTTCAAGGCTGGTCATCCTTCCTCATCATCGGAAGTATCTAGACTGGGGCCGTCTAGCAGGACTCGCCGACCCTCGTTCTCCCCATGGTACCCACGCAAGACCCTTATCACACGCGGGGCCACTCCGAGAAGGAAACACCTCTAGCCCAGACAGCGCACGGAGTCGAGTCTTTGATTCAAAGGGAGAAAAGCAAAAGAACCACGATTTAAATAACAGGAAATGTTTTGGGGGGTTGAAGGCCAGGCGGGCAGGGGAGGGAGGGCGTCTGTCACTTCCGTGCCTCTCCTGGAGCCTCGTGCTGGATGTACCCCCGGCCTGCGCCCCCTCCCACTCCACAGGGCCCTACTGCCACCGCTGTGTGTAGAAAAGAGGCAGCAGACCAGAGGCCAAGTTGAGGGGACCAGCATCAAATGCACGTGGTTGGTGGGATTGTGACCTCAGAGAGAGCTCCTGCAGCCGGGAACCTGGCCTGGGTGCGGGTGGGACCAATGGCCAGGAGGGTGGGAGCGGGGCATGTGCCAGTGGGAAAACACGAAGTGATGAGGAGGAGACTGGCCTGGCTGGGAGGAAGGGGTCGCAGGGCTGCTTCCTTCCGTTTCCTTGCCTTTTCCAGCTTCTACCGACGGCCCACATCTCGTGGCTTGTGGTCCCTTCCTCCGCCTGCAAAGCCAGCACCAGGGATGCGTCTCTCGCCCATTCTTAAGTCACAGTGCCACAGGGCTCACGCAATGGCATTGGCTCCACCCTGATAATCCAGGGTACTCTCCCTGCGTCAAGCTCCTCAATCTTACATCGCAAAGCCCTGTACCGTGTGTGGTAACGTCACCACAGGATCCAGGGACTGGGGCATGGAGCCCTCTTGGGGGCCATTAACCTGCCTGCCACACGACAGTTGTGGACAGAGATGCCATCCCCAAAGCTGAGGCCATGGCTTTCGACCTCCCGGGTGCAGAAAGCCCCAGGCAGCTCACAGGCCTTCTGAGGCTCATCCTAGTGTCCCTGGTGCAGGAGACATGGATGGGACGGGGAAGCTGCATTTAATAATCTTCCCATCAACCCCCCTCACAGGCTCAACCATCTGGGGCAGAGAGCGTGCAGGTTGGGGAGTAACCCGGATCTTGGTCAATAAATCTTACTAAGTAACCCATTCCCGGCTGGAGTCAGATACACCGGGTTCCAACACTGACTGTCACTTTGGAGCAGTGGCCCCTCGGAGAAGTCACGGAGCCATCCCTCCCCGGCACACCAGGCGGGGCTGTGCCAGAACTGCAGGAACAGCTCAGGGACAGAAATGGCCTCCACGTGAGTCTTTTTATACTCCCTAAATCTAACAGGCCATTATGGATGAAGCATCCAAGACATCAGTCAGGAAATGAAAAGTTACGGGCCCAGTGTTAACCATAAATCACCCACTTGTGATATAAATATAGTTAAGCCATTAGTGTTCACGCCATCTGCAGGGAAAGCTGTGCGCAGATCCAGTCTGCCTCTGATGCCAGTCTCTACCGAGTGAGACGAGGCCGCTGGCCAAAATTAAGTCCTGGCTGAAGGTGAGCACACCGACACCCACAGATGGCTCCGGTAGGTTGGTTCCTGCGCAGCCTTAAAATGAAGATGAATCAGAAAGAAAAACATAATTGAGCCCCAACCGACAAAACAATGAATATGGATAGAGAACTTCAATAAACAGAAGCTCGTATCATCCTCGTGACAGCCTCACCAGGCCAATATAATGGACAGGTGAGAAAACCAGGGGCCCGAGAAATTCAGGGACAGGGTGGGCTCGCAGGGCCACGGACAGACAGCCAGGGCCCAGCTCACTGCCGGTCACTGCGCGGACTCAAGGAGGCAGCCTTGCATTTGGGGGTAACAGAACTAGTACCCACAAAATGCACATTTTGAAATTCTGTAACATGATCTGGAACAATGCAAAGTACTTCTCCAACTGTGAGTCCGGGTTGCAAGTCCCAGACAGGCGGAAGCTAGATCCCAGGCTGACCCAGGGGACAGGTGCCTTCTGCAGTCTGGAGGGGCCCTGGGGCCACAGGGAAGATGCACCGGCTCGGGCTCTGGACACACTCATCTCCTCGGGAGGTGTTGTGGCAGAGAGGCCCTGGAACGGTCTCCCTCTGAGATATGGGGTACACGGTGAAAGTCGGGGTCAGTGCCGTGTGCTCGGGCGACCGGGACCAGGAGCTCTCTCGCAGTGGCCTGGCACAGACGGGCTCCCAGAGTGGCTGACCTGAAGGGACAGCTGAGATGAAGAGCCAGAGCCCGGAAAACGCCCGATGCGTTTGGGGGATGGCGGCAGTCCAATCCAGCTGGGACAAAGGATGGATTCGGGGCGAGAGGCCACGGTGGCCTGCGGCCCAGGCTGGGAGCCTGGAGCATCTGTCAGCCAGGGCCAGCCAATTTCAAAGTGCACGGGGAGGGGGAGGGGCAGGTGCTCTATAAATGACCGAATCTGTGTCAAGTGACACTGCCCCAGTTGTTCCCAAAGGGAGAAGCCGCCCGGCCCATGTCTGAATCAGAGCCTCCGCTGGGGGTATTGGGAGCCCCTTGCGCAGGCTTGGCCCCTCCTCCCCCACTCCCTCCTTTGATTCACTCCACCCAGGGAGCTCGCCTTCGGGGACCTCACCTCCCTTCGCAGGTGACACAGGTGAGGATTCGGGCCAGGAGGCTCTGCCCCCTGTGGAGGCGGAAGGTAGGCAGGCAGCGCACACCCGCTACCTCTCAGCCCCAGGGCCCAGCCGACCCCACCCGACCCCACCCGACCCCGACCCCCACACCCAAAGAGCGGCCAGTCAAGGTTTCTAAAGCAGGGTCCACGCAGGGGTCCCACTCACTGCTTAGGAGTCTGTGCATGACAAGGACGACAGGCCATCGTCCTTCAACACACGCCGGAACCAACGTCCCACCTCCCTGGCACTGTGCTGGGGCTGACCCGCCAGCACTCACTCGTGACCCCCAGGCCAGTGGCCCTGTGAGGCAGGGACACGCCCTCTGCACTTACTTTGGAAGCAATCCCAAGAGAATACGGCTGAGGTGACAACCTTTACACGCCCCCCACCCCAAGCGTGACCGTCCTCCAGTGGGAACCACCACCCTCTGGGTGTATTCCGTCCAGGATATACTCCGTGAGCACCGAGTCGGTGATGGGTACCGAGATGGAGTCTTGGCACTGCAGAGAGAGGACAAATGATGGCCCGTGGCAAACATCCAGTCTTCGATCTCAGGGCTCTGCGTTCTCCTGGGCCTTGCGTTCAGGCAGTCAGGCCGCTCTGCAGCAGGTTCAAGGTTAGGTCAACACCTATTTCCTGCGCAGCGTTTTAAAACTCCCCGACTGCTCCACCCAATCCCAACACCTGCCCCCCGCAGCGTGGGTCTCATTCAGCAAGAACCCCGAGTGCAGCCCCACGCAGGCACTAATTAGCCCCAGTTCAGCAGGACCACGGGCAGAACCAGGGAGTCAGCAAAGTGGCACCTGAGCAGATGGTCCTGGGCGGTCGCCCCAGCTAGAAGAGCAGACGTGAGCCAGGCACTTACAGCTCCTGCTCTTGCCATCCTAAAACCCTGTGTTAGGGTAGGAAGCTCCTCTGCAGCGACGTCCCAAAAGAAACACCACAGCGGCGCTCGGTCCGGCACTGGACACCGAGGCCTGGTCAGCCAGACGCTGGCGCGGAGGGTCTCTGGGACCTGCTCTGAGTGGCCCTCAAGGAAGCAGGTGCAGGGAAAGCCACCCCAGCCCGGCACTCAGGGGCCCGCACCAGTCCTGGGGTGGCCCCCTGCGAGCCTGAGACCTTGGCCAGGCGGCAGGCAGTATGAAATCCAGTGTTCTCGGCCATAAAACAATTACGGCGCCAGAAAAAGACTCTGAGAAAATGTGATGACGGCAGCTAACAGGGTAAAAGCACTCAAGAGTTTTTACCTAATACACCCTCTACACACACACCCAACAAAACAAATAGGAACTAGGCTGTCATTCACTGGTCATTATCCAAGATGATAAAGAACATTGTCATCAAAAGGTCCGTTGAGACAGGTAAGGCAAGACCAGCCGGCTGCCACCCGGCAGGCCGATCAGCCATCCCCAAACTCAGGGCGGCGATTTCTGAGAAGTTACACTCACAGCGGCAGAGTGGCCGTCCCTGAGGCGAGGAAACTGAGGCAGGAAGATCAGGGACTCTTCCCAACCCAGAGCAGACCCCAGAGAGCCCCACCCCTGCCAGAGAAACGCAGTCGGAGCGGAGCCAAGCCCAGGAGGAATTTCTGAATAGCAGACCACTCACGGGGGTAGTACCGTCGTCATGGCAACCAAAGTCTTAACAACTTTGGCATTTCCACCACCTTGAATTGATCCAGTTCTCAAAATTAACATCACAATGAAACAGTATTTGCATTTAATTTATTTTAATTGGCTTTTACATAACAACAGGGTGAGTGACTTATTACGAGTGCGACCCTTAAAACAGCAAGACGAAAGCTAATAATTTAACATTTTCGTGTTTGGAAGAATTCTTCACTGACTTTCTGGAAGTGCATTTTGGTTCTTTTTTTTTCCCCCGAGGAGACGGCAGGGCCTTTTGCATGTTGAGAGTCACCGCTGAGACTTTGTCCATGCATCCCATTTTAAAATTAAAGTTAGGATGGTTTGGGTCCACTAGTTTGAGGTGTGTGAAGCAGTAACAATGAAGTGTCTGAGTTCCAGGAGGACACAAGTTTCGTTTCGGGGGTCCGTTTTCCACTGATGCGTCCCCGTGCCTAGGAGAGACCCTGGCCGAGAGTAGGGAACTCAGGAACGATTTGCTGAATGAATGACTGTGGGCTAATTCTCCAACTGGGACTAACGTGTGTACAGCACTTAGCGCCAGTAACTTGTGTTTTTACGATTTTCATTGTGAGGTGCGGTTTCTGCCTCCTCATCAGGTAAGGATAGGGGCGCAGGTGGGAGGGGAGGGATCTCACCTGGGAACCAACGCCCGTACGTGCCTCAGTCACCTGGCACCCTCCACAGTTCCACTGAACACCCATCTCCTGCAAGGCCAGTCACAGTCCCGAGGCAAAGCCCAACACGGAGCGGGGGGAGGGACGGGGAGCATGCTGGGTCTCTGTCTACGGCGAAGACAGGCATGCTTGTTTTGAATGCCATTGCCCCTGAGAGATGTTCTAACCCTGATGGTCAAATACAGATGCACTGGGCACAGGCAGGGAAAAGGGATCCACTGGCGGGAGAAGCCCTGCTCACTTCTAGAAGAATGGGTGCTCGCCAGGTGTTGGGGGGCAGACACAGGGTTCAGCAACCCCCAGCAGAAGGAACAGCACATGCAGAAGCCTAAGGAGTCAAAGGGTGGCAAGGAACTGACAGTCGACAGGGTTCCAGAGGTCGGTCTGGGGGATGACGGGCAGGAGGAGCAGTAAGGGAGGGTCACAGGGAGGGTTCTGCATGCCATGCTTGGCACTGGGCTTTGTTCTTGCAAGCAAGGGTTTGAGGGTATTGAGCGATGTCAGCGTGAAGCCTTGTACTGGGTCTGTGTGTGGAATGGGTGCCGTCTGGGGGACAGGGGGGCTGCAGACCCTGGAAACTGACAATAATGTAGGCAGGTGACGGCGAGTGTGGTACAGGTAAGTTCAGAGAGACTGGGATTGGTCTGCGGATCTTGATCTCCACGACTAACTTAGAGCCCAACTGGACAGGCCGGAGGGAAAGGGACGCTGAGAGGGGGCTAGAACACCAGCCAGGCTTGCCTCCCGCGTGCGTCGGCAGGCAGTGGCCTGTCTCGGCGACAGTATATTTGGTTTGGCTATTCCATCAACATAAGACCCAACAAGAGCGGCTCAGACAAGATAGGGTTTTCTTTGCACCCCGGGCTCAGGCAGCAGTTCCAGAATGCCATCAGAAACCCAGAAGCTTCTTCCGCCACACCGTCCTTCCCGTATGAATTTCAGCCTTGCGGTCACAGGCTGGCTGCCCCCACCCCCCCGCCGCCGCCCCCTTCCAGAAATTACACCTGCTTTCCAGGCCGGAAGAAGATGAACGGGCCTAAAGCCTTCCGTCTTGGGACTTGGGCTTCTTATTCAAGAAGGGAGCCCGAGCAGGAGAGCATGCGGCAGTCTTGAACTCACTGGGTTCTCCTGGCCGGAGGGGCCCTCGACTTGCTGTTCCCTGGGTCTGCTGTCCTGCCCCGCTTCCACGTGGCTGACCCCCCATTTCTTTCCAGACTTTGCACAAATGTCACCGTCTCCTGAGGCTTTCTCTGACCTCCCTGTTTAGTGTTTCATGCTCGCCCACCCCTATCTAATACCCCTACCCCTTCACTAATTTATTTTTCCACAGTCTTATCACCTTCTAGGTATTGCAGCCACATAATCGACTTGCTGAGTCTACTGTCTGCTTGCTCGCTGCTACGGAGACAGCAGGTTTCCACCTGGATCACCCCTGGCACAGAGGGGCCACGGAGGGGGGCTAAGGGGGTGAGTGGGTGGGTGGGTGGATGGATGGATGGATGAATGAATGGAAGCAGCTTTCCCTGCCTGGGGATCCTCCTTCCAGTCCCAGTCTCTGCTTGAACAGAGGCTATTCAAAGCACAGTCACCACCTTCGGGTGCCCCCGGCCGGGAGGAAAGATGAGACCCGCGTTTGGGGACCTGGGTAGCAGCGTGCCAGGAAAAGCAGGTGGCCAGGAAGGCCCGGGAGGCTTCTTGGTAGAGGCGATCCCTGAGCAAGGCTGGGAGCTGTGAGGGTGCTCTGGGGAGGGGCAGGGGGAAAGAGGGGTCAGCACATGTCCCTCTCCCCAAAGGATGGCACCGAGGACCACGAGGAGTTCTCTCTCCCATGTGACCCCAAGCCAAGGCCCACGATGGGGAGCGCTCTGCTGCCAGGATCAGCCCCGCTAGCAAGGCACAGTCGGGTGTGAACAAGCCCCTGGGAGTCTTGCACCCCGAGTCCCCTCCCCGCCCCTCGGGTCCCGACAAAGGTGACCACACGCTGGGCTGTCATCCAGGGGGTGCTTTGGGGGGCTGCTTGCTGAGTATATGCTCCGATCTGGGTCAACCTGGCTGTACCTGCACGAGTGTTTTAAATCCGAGCAGTAAGTTCCCAGGCTGCCCAGCGCACAAACAGCCCCCACCTGGTAGGCAGACGTGGCGGGCGGAAGGCTGGGGTCAGGGGGAGAGTCAACACACGAACGTTGACCCATCTCCTTTGTGGGGCCAGGACAATCCATTGTCCCAGCCTCTTCTACGGGCTGACCCCAGGCGGGAACAAGAGGAAGGGAGACTGGGGACCCACTTGCCTCAAGGGAGTGCAGAAGACCCAGCAGGGAACCTGCTGCTTCAGGCCATATGTGTGGGGGTGGGGGGCAGCATGTGGCTCTAAAGGGACTGATGGTGCCGGTGCCCATCCTTACATTCCCACAGCATGTCAGGGTCGGCTGGGGGTCTGCTGGCTGTTTCAGGGCAGTCCCGGGAGGGAGGCTGTGCGACCCTCTCTGACAGATGGGGAAGCAGATGCTGCAGGGTGATGCCCTGGCAGATCCCAGGGAGCTGCACGAAGAAGGTGACAGCAGGTAGCCCCAGGGAGGGGGCAGGACAGGGACAGGGCCCACAGCGGCGCCTTCTTCCTTTAGAAAGGACAGTCTGTTCCTGTCCATCAGGCAGTCAGTCGGCCAGTCCAGCACCAAGAAGAGATCTCTCTAGTCTGGGGCTAGAGCTCATGGCTTGTGTTCTCGTTGGGTCGCAGCCTCCGCTGTGGGTAGACCAAGCCCGCCTGTCAGGTGCACACCCGTGGGGTCTGCCTCCTTCTCAACGTCGCCAACATCCGGCACAGCCACCAACCCTGCTCCACGCCCCCGTGCAGCCTCTTCAGGCTGTAAGGAGCCTGCTCAGGGTCCCCCCAGTTAGCTGGCGTGTGGAGCACGGCCTTCTGGCAGAAGGGCTGCAGGGGGCCTTTGCTTGTGACGAGCGGCAGGAGGGAGGGGAAAAGTGTACGGGCCTTTCGCTGATGAGCAGACGGCAAAGAAGCCCAGGGCAGGAGAAAGGGGGGATGCCCACTGCAGCCCCCCGACAGCTGGCGCTGTGGACGCCCGCTCTCTGTGGGCCAGAAGCCACTGGCACCCAGCCAGAAGAAAGAAGGAAACTGCCAGGTGTCTGACAAGGCCCGAAATGCCATGCCGAGAGCTTGCCACACAGTCAACCCTTGAGTGACTGCCTCTGGAAACCATTAGATGGGGCGGGTCCCCAGAATAGGCATGGATAGGGTTTTATTAGTGCATAAATTTATGAGAGGCCGACTGCGAAAGTGCTGTTCTGTCTACTGGAAAACGCCTATGAATAAGAACAGATCCAACAGAACAGTGGGCGCAGCACCCCTCCAACAAGGCCCAGGTCCACTTACCCCCGGGATAGCGCGGGGAGCTCTCAGCCTCAGGGTAGCTGGTGGTGTGAGCTGGGGGCAGATCGGCCCATGGCCCCTCCTTGGCCCCTGCTGCCTTGCTTGGGTCACACCCATAGTATAAGCTCCACTAACTGGAGCCGCCAAAGGTCTTGTTCACCGTGTACCCTGGGGCCCAGAGAGCGGTGGCACACACCGCAGAACTGCTGAGTTACACGGGGGGCCATTCAGCGTGCACTAAAGGAAGCAGGAGTCCTGGCTTTACTAAAATAGTTTGTTCTGCTTGCCGTTTCAGGCAGGCATTCACCTGACGCGTAAGTGGTCTGGCCAGAAAGGCGGGTTACGTTAATAATTAAGCAAACAGAGCAGAGGGCAAAACTATGTCAGAATCACTCTAAGTCAACTCAAACATATGACCTTTGTTTAGAAAAATTTAACCCACACCTAATTTCAGATATGCCCCATAAAGGGAGGTGTATGCCTTTTCTAGGGCAACTGGGGGACCCAGGCACCCAAGGGGCTCGCCCAGGCTCCATGGTAACCTACCTGCTCCCAACGGCAGAGCTTCCTTCCTGCTTCCATGCAGAATCCTGCTATAACCTGAGGACCCAGCTTCTGAAAATAACAATTTCTGAACATGGGAGCGGCACAAATTTTTTAAAATATGGCTTCCTTCTGATGAAGATCCTGAAATAATTCACCAGATGTGTATGGAATTTTGCTGACAATGATATTGCTCTCTTAAAATCATAAATATGGGTGGCAAACTATAAAGATGTGATTTTTTTTGTTGTTGTTAAATTTCTGATCCAAGAAACTGTAAGCAATCATTGACCTAGTAGCAAAGGCAACTCCCGGTTTTTCATATTTTATGGCAATATTATGTGCCTGGAGAGACAGCCTAGTCCCCAAGCATCTCTCTCCTTCATTTACCCTGAAATTAATCTTTCGTATTAGCCAATTTCTCTGATAGCTGGCCTCATTTTCATACCTTTCCGCCGCTGACTCAATATCCTGGACTCAGATTAAACCTCTGGAAAACGATGTGACTAACAGCCTAAGAAGTCTTCGGAGGGAAGCCACAGAAGGGCAGGGGTGGCGCTAACGGGAGAGCTCAGGTGGCCCCGCTTATCAGTCAGTAAACAGTCCGTCAGTCCGAATGTCGGCCCCAGGTCACCCCAGGTCAGCCGAAGGTCACCCCACGTTCTCCACATCAGTCTGATATCAACGGTCCACTCCATGTCAGTCCGAAGCAGAAGCAGGGCAGCCATGGGAGATGGACCCCTCAGGGGCCCTGCAACTCACTCATTGGAGCTAAAGGCTCTCGGGAGGTCATGCAGGAAGGGTAGGGATGGGGAACAGAAGAAGTTATTTTCCAAAAGGGAGCTGAAAACCATCAGTCCAAAGGACAAACCAAAGGGAGATTACTCCTGGAATCGGGTCACTGCGTGAACACTGGTGATAACAAAAGACGAAAGTGGGGGCTGCTGGGACAAGGTCATCCAGTGACCTCATGAAAATACCCAAGGGTGCCCTGGCTGGTGTGGCTCAGGGGACTGAGTGCCGGCCTGCGAAACGAAGGGTCACCGGTTCCATTCCCAGTCAGGGTACAGGTCTGGGTTGCGGGCCACGTCCCCAGTTGGGGGTGCACAAGAGGTAACCACACATTGATGTTTTTCTCCCTCTTTCTCCCTCCCTTCCCCTCTCTAAAAATAAACAAAATAAAATTAGAACAAAATAAAATAAAATAAAATACCCAAGGTTAATGTGGCACAAGCCACAAAGCCTCCTTCTAGGTCAAGAAACAAAGGAGATTTTAGTGCCCAAATTCAAGCGCACAAAAAAGAAGAAAACACTGTCTGGGCCACATACTAATGCTCCCCTCTGCCATGATGAGACGGGGGATTTCTCCAAAGACAGCGGACATTTTTCTTTATATCCCTGTTAATAGAGTTACTCAGTATTGAATTTAGAGGAGATTAACAAATTATAATGATGCAAAAAAAAATTCTAATGAAGCATTATGATAAATTTCCATTAATTCAAATCATTGCAAGTATGGAATTTGTGGGTTCCAGCCAGTCTGACCATAAAAAGACTTTGTTAGGCAAATAGAGAGAGTAAACAAGGTTATCAGAGGAATGTGTTCTTGGGTTCCTTTTAAAAGCTTTTTCCCCCCTAATTGCACAAGTCATACATACCCATTGGTGAAAACTTAGAATGTAGAAAAATACGAAAAAGCAGGAAAGAGAAACCACAATTCCATCAGAATCAACCGACCTCAGCTGTTTGGTACATTTCCTTCCACATTTCCTGCCCCTCAGTTTTCTCTCCCCAACAGAAGTGAAATGAAACTGCACAGTTCGACACGTTGCTTCTCGGCCCCCCAGTTAGGAGAAATGTTTATATCGCTTATTTTCAACTTCTTTAGCAAATACCTGCTACCTACTAGCCTACTCTGACAACTGTACTCATTTCAAAAAATTCTTAGTAATTCATTAAAAAGGCCAATTTGAGGTGAACTCTGGTCAAGCATTCGCATGAAGACATGTCCTTTTGTCTGAAAATAATACAATGAATACCTCATTCTGGCTTTTCTCTAATTCCCAAAGAGTCAAAACAAGAAGTTCAGGCCACGGGTTCCTGAGGTCACCGGCGGTTAAGACCTCCCAGAAAGAGCAGAATTGCATCACTGCAGCGAGGAGGCAACGCCCTCGGCCAGGGCTTGTCTCGCTAATGTCCTCTTAAAGGAACCATGGGCAGCTTCTACACAGAGCACAGGACCTCGAGTCTCCGGAGTCGGCTCAACCGCCAGCCGTCTGTGCTGCCCTGGCGACACGCCCGCTGAGAGCACTCACCCTCTTTGTGCCACCAGCCCATCTTCTGGGTCTCAGGTTCCCTGACACACAGCGCCATTCCCAGCCCAGGAAGCGATGAGAAAGCGTCGGGTGGATGGATGGGCAGATGAGACACACAGAGTCCTCCCTCACTTCAGCACCCTGGGCCCCTACCCCTTCCATCTAATCTGAGCTCCACAAATTTGTTCCTCAGTATTATCAGCTTCTGAAGTATGATGTCAGCTCTGAAGATGCCAGTTACTAAAGCATCCGTGTTTTCTAAGAAGTTCTTTTTCTTCGTTTCTTTCTTTTCTTTTTTTTTTTTTGTCAGTTGAGCGATGAAATTCTCTTGGATGCACCCTTATAACTCGAGTGTATATTTTTACACATTTGTGCTGAATTGTTGAGCTGACAGCAAGCAGGGGTTATCCAGCCCTGAGCTCCCTTTGCCGAATGAGGAAACTGAGATGGGGAGATAAAAGGGCACTCACACTACGTTAACATCAGACCTTAATAATGGGACGGGGGTCAGGCCACCAACCCCTCAAGCCTCGCTTCCAGACCACCGCCCTGCAGTTTTAATGCACGTGTAACAGACTCACCACCAGCCACGAGCGCAGGGAACGGTGCTAAGGCAGTGACCTGCCCCCCACACATTCGGGTCGGCACAGCAAGCCCCTCTGCACGGACGTCCAGGCTCAAGTGGACAGAACTAAGCCCTCCTTCCTCTGTCGTTGTGCTCTGCTCAGGCCCTCAACGAACCAGATGATGCCCATCCATGTTGGTAAAAGTGGTCTTCTGTACTCAATCTACAGCTCCAAGTGCTAATCTCCTCCTGAGGTACCCGCACAGACGCACCCAGAAATACTGTTTTACCAGCTCTCTGGGCGTTCCTTAGCCCCGTCAAGTTGACAGATGAAATTAACCACCACAGCTAGGATTTTCCAAGAATCTTCCAGATCATTCTCAGGAGGCCGCATTCAGAGTAACATCACCCATCCACCGGGGTTCCCTCACCCTACTTGTCATCCTGCCCTAACTCCCCTCATTACCCCTCTAACAGGAGTGCCTGCCCCTGCCATCCCACCCCCCGCAAAAATAGCAAATTCAGTAGAAACGGGCCTTGTGACACAGTGGCCCAAGGGGCAGACGGCAACGCTAAGACTTGACGACAACGATGGAGGTGGTACGGACAGTGGTGGTGGTGGTAGCTGGTGATGGTGACGGTGATGACGTTGTTGGTAGTGGGGATGGTGGCGGTGAGAATAGGATGAGGGTCAGGATGTGGCCGCGCTGGGAAGCCCAGGATAAGACATGGTGGGGAGGAGCTACGTGCCTCAGGAGGGCCTTTGCACTGCTTGGGGTCCTAACCTGTGCTAGTCTCCCCTCCCCCCACGCCCCCCAACCACAGCCAAAGTAATTCCCAAAAGCATGAGCATCCACCTTACAGCTGGCTCTGGGGGCAACCCACCCGGCCATATTACTTTCGGGTCAGGCGAAAGCACATCACCAAGAACACAGGCCAATAAAAGTAGCCATTCTTTACCTCGCCTTCAGGCAGAAAGGAGGAAAGCGCTCCCCAGAGAATGAGAAGGGATCGGACGTGCCAAAGCCCGGGGCCTCGGCATCCGCCTGAGGCCTGTTTCCACCTTTACTTACTGGGCAGAAGAAACACACCAAGAAGAAAGAAGACAAAGCGGCCGCCACGTTTTGTCTCCCACCCCTGGTGGCTGAGCCAGGCTGTCCAGGCTGCGTCACCAAGCATGGGATTGGCACTGCCTGACTGAAGGGTTTTTAATAAAGTCTGGTTCCTGCCACTGTCACCCCACGCTTTGTTGAGGGGAGAGGGGGAGACAGGGAGAGAGGGAGACGGAGGGGGAGAGAGTCCGCAGTCCTGCCCACCCACGGCCGGCCTCGGCTTTTCTGGACATCCCACGCTCCCTCTGCCGGGAGTGGCTCTCCAGCCACACACATAAATACAGAAAACTGTACAATGTGGAAAATGACTTTTCTAAACCCTAGTGATTGATCTTGAGAGGTTCTCACTTCCCTCCAAAAATGGATTACAGTGCAGCAAAGAGAAAGGATGGGAGTGACAGGGAAGGGTGGAGAGCGGTCGTCAGTCCCATGTTCTGGAAATGTCTGCTGAATGCACAGGAAGGAAGCAGAGACCTGAGCATTTTGCTGCCTGGGGGTGCGGGGAACTCTGCGATCACACACCGCTGCACAGAACCGGAACCCTGCCAATGTTCCCGGGAGTCCCGGCGGCTGGCACGCACGCACCCGGACTCAATAAACACTCTCCGAGCGCTCGGGGCGGAGGCGGGGGAGATGCAGAGTCTGGGCCTCTATTTTGTGCAGCTCCCCCAAGTTCAGGGTCACTGAAGCTTTGTCAAGGGTCCTGAGAGATGCTTCTCAGAAGATGTGAGCTGTGACAACCCAAGCCAGCAGCTCCCCAAACTCCATGTGGTACCCTCCCTGGCCCCCTGCGAGGGGCACCCCTGCACCCCCATTCACAGACTCTCACACCAGATGCCTTGCTATACTACAGTCTGGGTCAAAATGTGCCTGAGAGTCCCTGAATCTGAAAACAAGTACTTAGGGACTGAGGATGCACTGCTCTGCCCCCATCCCCTCAAAAAAAAAAAACCCCATTTAAAAAGCCAATAGCAGCCACTACCCTTTCCGGCAGCCCAAGGTACAGCCCGACTCGGCGGGGCACTCCGCCCCCAGGCCTCAGGTGAGTGACTGAGGTGGGCCTAGAACCCACGCTCTCTGCAGGCTCGGCCTGTAGGACTGCCCTTCTTCTCACCTCCCTCAGACTCCTTCATCTGGCCTCCTCCAAGACACCTGCACCATCCCAGGTGTCGGTCTGGCAACGTCCCTCCCCAGAGGCCCGGGGCTAGCTGGGGGTGGGCCCTCCTCCATCCCTCTGCAGCACCTGCCATGCTGGATGGACCAGTCCCACCTCAGGCAGGGAGGAGGCCAGGGCCCAGCTTTCCACGGGGCAAGGCACACAGCCGCTCTTTGGAGGAAGACTTACTGAGGGAGAGAAGGGACCTGGGGCGGTGGCGGGGTGGGGGATAGAGTGAGATGACAAACCCTATTTCAAACACTGACCTGACGACAGCATGACTGCAATGAAGAGTGAGATGGCTTTGCTCCTGGAAGAGGAGGCAAGGGGGTGGGGGGGCAGGGATGGGGAAGAGGGGCAGGGCAACAGAGGACGGACCCATTAGATGGGGGCAGAAAAACGGAGTAAAGAGCACAGAAACACTCCTGAGAGCTCTGGCTGTAATGAGCGAGTAGGTGGGAGTCACCCACCGTAAGCAAGTAGAAGGGTCTCAGTGCTGGGGGCAGTTTGGGGGTTCTGCTTTGATGTGCCCTGGAGGACTGTGCCGGGGTGAGCGTGGGGGCAGCTCGGGTTTTGCTCACCTGGGCCCTCAGCACTGTGCCTAACGCAGGGGCACCTCCCTGGCTACAGGGCACACGGAGCCAGGGAAGGCCTTGGCGAGGGTGCGGAGGCAATCAGGGAAGACTTCCAGGAGGGGAACCCTGCATCCCAAAGCCTTCCTCCTGTCTTCAGGACGGTGGAGTACGCATTTCACAACCCCGCGGGTTTCTTAGCCAAGGGTCAGAGACCCACCCCTCACTCCTCAGGCTTCTCGTCCAATGAGGCAGGAAGGGCTGATGCTGGCAGGTTTCCCCCGACTCCTGGCTTCCTGCCTCCCTGGCCTGCACCTCTGAGTGCTCTAAGAAACAAACACTGGGAAAACACGGGCCCAGATTAGAAAACGTGGAGGCGCACTTGGCTTATAAAGGGGCACGGAAAGAGCCCCAAGAAGGCCCCTCTGCTGCCCTGATGGAGGCGGGAAAGGGCTGCAACAGGAACAGAGCCTGCGATCTCTTGGAAGGTGTCTTTTAGTTAGTCATGGCTCATAAATGCAGAGATATGACGCTCTGCCTCAGAAATTCAATTATACTTGAAAGGACAGAGCCAAGGTAGGGCTCTTGTAAAGGATTTACTGTGCTTTTCAGATGATTAAAAAAAAAATTCCTTAGACTTGCACCTTGCTCACCAGTGCCTAAGAAACGTTCCACCTGTCAAACAGTATTGATTACCTAGAGTTACATTAAACCCCATGCCATCAGTTTCCAACCTTTTTTTCTGTTGCTGTTTTGGTGGAAAGTGATTTGAAACAAACCATTTTTTCCCAAGGGCCAAGCTGCGCTCAGAGAACCCCTAAGCCTGCTCTATGATCCCGATAAACGGTTAAAAACTCAATCCAAAGGGGTATACCAGATGCACAGATGTGCAGCCTTACGCGTGGGGATGAAAACACTAAAGAAACCCAACGAGAGGGTGGTGAATTGTGAGTCCCCAGGCAAAGCACAATTAAAGTCTACAGTGCCCTCCTTCCCCAAGCACAATGACATCAGATGCTACAAACTAGCAAACGACACATAACCACCACCCCCATCAAGTCTGGGCTGGCAACTCATAAATCGGTAGCATTATCCCACAACAAGCAAGCGTGATTTAGGACTGGTTGGAATGCTAAATTCTAATACAAACCTGATCCCAATCTAGATAACGCTGCAGCTGCCAGCTAGCTTACTCTTTGGTGCCAAATAAACTCTGAGGCTCCTTCTTAGCATCCTGGATTATCACTCGTTCATAAGTTGGTGCTTTGAATTTGGCACTTGACCACTTAGGAGGGGCAAGACAAGGTCTTAGAATAAGTCTGGGGGAAGGACCACAGGCGTAATGGGGAGACAGGCTGCCCGGGTGCCGGACACTCAACATGGTATTTTATGTGAATGGCAACCCTCAGAGCTGTGCATGCGAGGCCCTGGAGGCAGCGGGTGCAGCCCTGGGAGATAACACTGCGGCTTCACTGGATGAAACTGCACAGCAGCTGCAGGCAGAAGTGCACCTGAGTTTGTGCACTGGGGGAGTCCACTCCTGGTTCCTCTTGTGTTTCTCATTTGGCAAAGCCCTATGGCCAGGAGGGGGCATTAGATAAATTCTGAAGGAATCTGTCCAAGCTTTTATTTCTCTTAGGAGTCTCTCCCTAGGAGGGATTGCTGGGAATGAATGGATCGTTGGCTAGAGTTTGGGTAAATCTCTGTTCTCCTGGGGTTCTGAATTATTCCTGCCTCTCCAGTCGAATGACCTTCGGGGCATCCGATTGCCAATGCCAAGTCTCCCAAACTATGACTGCATGTTGACATCTACTTCCCACCTTACAGAAAGCGTTAAGAGGGGAACGGAAAGGGGGCAGGCCCGGCTCGAGCTCAGCACCACCTCCCAGAGTGAGTGAGAGGAGGAGCCCCTGGGCCGTCTCTCTGGCACATTATTCAATAAAACCTCAAGGGCTCAGTAATTACAGGCACTTTCAAAAGTAAAACAGAAATAGAGCTCGGGCCAAAATACTAGTTTGCTCAAGACTAAGGGCTGGTTTTAAATAGGGGAAAAGTAACCCGGTTCTTGGTCTCTGTTCTGTGAAAGCCAGATAGGTTTTTAAAAAAATGTATTACTATGGGATCTGATTATGGGGAGGAGAGCAGGATTCCAATCAAAAGGCTCTTCTCTTCTAGGATATAAATTCATTTTATGGAACAGGTTGCAATGCCAAGTGTGCCCCTGGCACCAAGCAGGCCGGACACTTCGTTTGTTCGGTTCCCCTGGCCGCGTCATCACAGCTGAGGTCCTGGTGGAAAACGAACCAGGGGAACCAAAGCAGAGCTTTCTGCGGTTGTGTAATAAAAGCCTACAGGGTACTCCGGCTTCCCTGAGAACGCCAGTGAGAGCACCTGCCCCTGGGAAAGAAATGCAGCCGTAGCCAGAGGCAGCCGCGGCCACCGTCCCCCCGCCCCTGCCCATTCCGTGCCAGCTCCATTTCAAGAGCCTCACGTGTGGTGAGGTTAGCTGCTCTTCCTCGGTGAGAGGTTATTTGTTCTTCAGACTGGGTAGGGTCCTGAGAAGAAGAAACCAGGAAGAGGGAGGGAAGGAATCACTGGCCCTGGCAGAAGGCCGCTGCCAGATGGCCCTGCAGGGTCTGAGCAAGCGCTTTGGTGCTGTTGGCAGGGCTCTCGGGGGAGAGCACATTGGGGTTAGAGCAGCGGGTACACTCACTGCAGTGCAATGTTATCAGTAGCAGGTTTCCAAACTAAATTATTTTAAAAATTAAGGTGTGGCAGTAGGATGCAGGATCCCACGCGGTCCGTCGGCCTCCTGCGTGAGACTGATCAACCGGAGTGGGTTGGGGGGAGGGAGGACCCAAGGGTGACCAATGGGGAGGCCCAAGGCAGGACTCGGCGTCCTGACAAACGCTCGCCTCCAGGGGGAACCAAGCCCAGCCAAGATGCCCTGGGAGCCGGAGATCCGGCCCTGCGGGAGGGGCCGCTTTCATCCCATGGCTCTCGGATTCCACGAGCTGCAGCACTAGGCACTTGTTGAACAAAAGGGCTCCGGACCCTGGCAGCCGCTGCTTGGCCAGAAGCAAGGCCCCCCGCTCGGGCGCTTGAGCCTTCCTGGCTGGAGATGGGCTGGCGCCCCGCGCTGCACGCTCCTGCACACCCAGGGCGGCACCGTCCGGGACGTGAGACGAGGAGGAGGCGGCGCTTCCCCGCCGAAACTTTCTCGAATCTCGGTGCTTCACGGTTAAGTTAGGGCCGTGAGAGAGGCGCAAAACACACACAGGAGGAAAAATGCAAGAGCCCCACCCAGGATAAAGAGAAAAGATTTTATTTTAAAAAGAGACTCCAATCCAATTAACGTAGCACCTACTATGCACCAGGCACTTGGCCAAGAGCTATCTTGAGTGCGTTCTCATTTTAACTGTCACGACAGACCCCGAGGGAGGAAATGTCCCCATTTGAAAGAGAAGCAAATTGCAACCCAGGAGGGTGGCGTATCTGACCCAGGCCGTAGTGCAGGTCACCGCGGCACCAGGGCTCCTAACTCGGGAACAGGGCTCTGTCCGTCGCCCCTCCACCAGGGAAAAAGGAAGCGGATGGCCGACATGCCCCCTCCCCCGGTCAGAACGCAAAGGCGACTCACGTGGGCTGCGTGGACCTGCCTCCCCGCGGGGCTAGTACAAGCTGCCCCCGAGGCCCGCGCCTACCCCTGGGGATCCCAGCTGTCCCCGCGGGCTCCGGAACTCCGCACTGCACGGGCCGGCGGGGCCAAGGCTCGGAGCATCTGGCTGGACCGCCCACGCCCACCCCGCCACTCCTGCCCCACGCACAGCTGCTCACACTGCACACCCGCCCCGCACCGGTCGCCACCAGCTACTATCCCTGACACACGATTCCACAAACGCAGCCCGAAATGTGCACACACAGATCCCCACGAGGACACGCCATTCCAGGGACACACCAGCGTCCTGTTACCCACAACTCGATCACACAGAGAAACACAGGCACCCCCCAACACAAACACGCGCGCGCGCACATACACGCAGAGAGCCCGGTCTCAACGGACGCCAGTGCACACGCCCGCACTCCCGCAGCCCGCCCCTTCCCTACCTGCTCCAGCGCAGGACGCAGTCCGCCGGCTTCCCGAACCCAAGTTCGGCGCCGCCGCGCTGGGGCAGGCGCTGGCCGCTGCCTGGGACGGGCGCGCCGAGGCCGGGAAGGGTGGCTAGGAGCGCGGGCCTCCTTGCACCCGCAGCTGCCGCACCGGCCCTGTGCTCATCGCCGTCCAGAAAAACAAAAGGAAGCCGGCAGCGAGGAAGAGAGCGAGCTGGTCCTCCAGTCCGCCGCCTGCAGACGCAGAGGCCCGCCTGCCGGCCCCGGGAAGGAAGGGATGCGAAGGCGGGGCCCGGAGGGGGCCGGGGGCGGGGCGCGCGGCCCAACGCGGGCGCTCAAGTTTCCTGCGGACCCACCCCTTCGACCACGCCCCCACTTAGCTCCGCCCCAGGAGTCGCTCCGGCCACGCCCCCGCTGGCCCCCTGGCGCAGGACCCTTGCACCTTTCCATACTGTTCCCTAGCTCCTTCAGGCGCACTCTCGGCGAAGCAGCAGCCCCGACCCAGTCCCAGCCACCCCCGGATTTCGGGTGAGGGGAGCCCTGGTTCCGCCTCCCAAACCTTTGGCCTCTGCCCGCGGGTGTGGGAGAGGCCGGAAGGCGGCGCCCGAGAAGAGCCGGCCCTGCGCCAGATCCCCCGCCTCCCGAGGTCTCTGCAGGAAGTGCGGCTCGGGTGGCCCAGAAAGGGAAGAGGCCGAGGCTCCCCAGGCCGCCTGCCAGGGCCCTGTGGCTGCCCCTCGCATCCCCGTCCCCCGCCGCCCGTCGGGTGAGCAGATACCCCCAACCTTCCCGCACCTCCTGCAGGGCAGGAGCCCGGGGCCCGGAGCGGGGAGACCTGCTGGGGCGCTAACTCCAGGCCGTTGGGGCAGGCCGCCTGGGCGCCCCGGCCTCTGCTCCCCTCTTGTAATGTGGACCGGAGGAGGACGAGGCTTCTTCGGGCCCTTCCCTCCCTGACGCACTGTGGGTCTTCAGTCTCTGCCGAGGAAGGGCCTTGGTTGACACCTCAGCCCCAGGAGGACAGGTGGCCTCCTGGATCTCAGGGAGAGACCGACTTCCTACACCCTCTGCCCATGGCACCTGCATCAGAGGGCAGGAATCGGGCACTTCTCCCCAGCAGCTCTTGAAAATCGGGGTCTTGGAAGAGCTAATATACACCCACGCCCACCACTATCCCCACCGCCCACCGCAAACATCCCCGAAGAAAGGTAACCACAGAAACAGCCATACAGGCGGCGCTGGGCTTTCGTGTTAGGCCGAGACAGACTGGCTTGCTAGCGTCTCCAGGGGAAAACTCAAAGCCTCCTCCACAAAAGCGCGGTGCACGAACTGCCGCTACCCAGGAGGCTGTGGAGGGAAACAGTGGTGGGCGGCTTTCTGGGGGGACTGGGTGGGGGGCACCTGTCAGCCAGGTGGCCTGAGCCCAGACCCCTCTCTCCCCAGGCAGAGGGCAGAACTCTCAGCACGAGCTGGTCTCCTAGACGGCCGTGCTGTGAGCATTAAAGACTAGGAAATAAAGACTGAGCGTCAGTAGGACCAACGGCGTGATGCCTGCTGATGGCGCCACCTCTAGCACCTGGGCTGTTGCCATCTTTCCTTCTCAGCAAAGGCTGGTGGCCAAGGTCGTTGCGCAGGCTTCCTGTGGTATACCCACACCAAAGGTAGCATTCCAGGTGAAGGGCCCTGGTCAGGTACCCAGGCCGAACCCATCAGCCAGGTGGCTGCAGACACTGGGGTAGAAGGGGTAGCTATGTCCTGCTGTCGTCACATACCTGGCCCCACTTCAGAGAAGGTTGGAAGATTCTGCACAGGTACTGAGGAGTCGCGGCGTCTTTCATATAAGGATTCCGCCACACTCCTTCAGGGCTTCCAAACCTCCACTGGCCCCTCAACGTCCAGCCAGCTCCAAGACGAGAGCTTTCGCTTGGTGTCTGGTTCTCCAGGGTCATTAGGAGCCAGGCCTGCAGGGGGCGCACAGAAGTGATCTTCTGCCAGCATTCACTGACTGGAATTAGTTACAGGGTCCCTGGAGGCAAGGGGTCTGGGAATTGCAGTCCTCCCCTGTGCCCAGAAGTCAGCAGTCACTTCGGTGAGCACATCGTGACGTCTCTGCCACAGAAACGGGGCCCCCTTCTTTCACGTGCAGTCCCACGGCAACAGGTGTCCACACAGAGTTTGATAATTATGGTCACTGGGGCCTGAGCTCTGCCCACCTGCAAACCCAGCTCATGGGAAGAGGCGCAGGAAAGGCTCACAGAGCCAAGGAGGCCCTGGCCAGTGCGGCTCAGCTGGTTGGAGCATCATCCTGTAAACCGAAAGGCCGCTGGCTTGAGTCCCGGTCAGGGCGCATGCCTGGGTTTCAGGTTCCAGTCCCTGGTCAGAGCTCACATGAGAGGCAACCGATCGATGTTTCTCTCCCTCCCTTCCCCTCTCTCTAAAATCAATAAGCATGTCCTCTGGTGAAGATTGTTTTCAAAAGCCAAGACAAGGAGACTGGGGTCCACACAGGTGGGAGACGAGCGCACAGAAGCAGACAGACCATGCTCCTGGCCTCCGCCTCACCCGCGGACTTCCGCGCCAGGCCCGAGCGGCTGTTCTCTCACCTGGCGCAGTTCCTCTCTCTCCCCAGCAATCTGGAACCTACCTTATCCCTCCAGGCTGAGCTCAGCTCTCAGCTCGCCCCCAGCCTTTCAGCTCACATGTACCTCTCCCTTCTCTGAACATCTGAAGAAGTTGTGCGTCTCCCTCAGGTGAGACACAACCTGCTCTCTCCCTTTTTGTGTCACTGTGCCTTCAGGACCAGGACTGTAGACCCCTCAAGAAGCTTCGTGGAGGGAGAGTATGCAGGAGTCACTTGATAATTACCTTGGCGTTTAATAAACTAGGGCAAGCGAGAAAGCCAGATTCAGGGTAAGGAGCTATACTAGTTTCCCGGGGCTGCTGTAACAAAGCACCACAGATTGGGGGGCTTAAATGACAAACATTTATTATCTCAGGTTCTGGAGGCCAGAAGTCCAAGGTCAAGGTGTCAACAGGGTTGGTTCCTCCTGAGGACTCTAAGGAAGAATCTGTTCCAGGCCTTTCCCCTGGCTTCAGGAACCTTGGGTGTTTCTTGGCTTGCTGATGGCTGTGTCCATCCTGTGTCTTCACATTGTCTTCCCTCTGCTCTGTTCAAATTTCCCCTTTTTATAAGGCTACCAGTTGTATTGCATTAGAGCCTACCCTGCACCACCCCCCAGCGACGTCTTCCTAACTGGGTCATCTGTAAATACCCCATTTCCAAATAAGTTTATTTTCATAGGTACCAGGTATTAGACCTTCAACAACTTTATGGGGGAACAACCTGATACCCAATGGGTGCGATACCATATACGATCTATATTGTATACAATTTGTCTTCCGTACAATGGCCGCAGAAACATAAAGGCAGAAGAAAAATGAAACTTAAAGCCAGAAATGACTGATTATTCTTAAAAATAATAATACCTGACTTAGTTTTATGATGTTAGTTACGAAGCACTTTGACACATGCCACCTCCACCGTTCTTGAAATCATTCCCGCGTTTTACAGATAAGAACGCGTACGCTGGGAGACATGAAACGTCCAGGACCACGTATCGGAATCAGTGACAACGGCCAGGTCTGAAAGCCAGACTCAGTGTTGCGGAGCTGGGCGCACACAGGCTTTGGAAAAAATACTATCCAAAAAAAAAAATGTAGTTGAAGTACTGTAATGCACCTGAGTGTGTACCTTACTAGGGAGGTTCTTTCAAACCCACGGGGGTCTAGCTCGCAAATGCCCGCTCCCCAGTGCTTGAGGAAGCCGACGTTTCCAGGTTCTCTTGTGGCTCTGTCACGGTTTCACTTGTAATGACAGAGGGGAGAAGTGTGGCTGCCGAAAGAGAGTAGGCCAGTTCCCTTAGGCCGGAGGTGGCACCTCTGGCTACCTGCCATTCCCCTGACCCTAGAAAGTCAAAGCAGAGGAAGCAGGCAGAGAACATGCCAGAAAGAATCACTGGATTCGGCCTTGAGTCAGTAGATGTGTCAGAAGTGGGGAAATTGGATCATTAGGGCACCTTGCTTCAGTTTGAGGTCCCCCCGTGTGCACGCCCCATGGGTCACCCAGGCAGTGTGACTCAGAGGCACATTCGGATGGATACCCTTCCCTCTTCATCCTTACAAGCTCCAGGAGATCAGGATAACCTGGAGGGCATCTCCGTCTAGAGCAACTGCCCTGCTGTAGACTGAAATGTGTCCACTCCAAAGTCATACATTGAAGCCCTAGCCCCCAATGTGCCTGTTAGGACTTTTAGGAGGAGCTAGGCGTTACATGAGTTCATAAGGGTGGGTCCTGACCCGATAGGATTGGTGGCCTTAAGAGGGAGAGAGAGTAAGATCGCCCTCTCCTTCCACAAAGGCCCTGTGGGAACGGACAGAGAAGGCGGCCGCCTGCAAGCCAGGAAGAGGGTCCTTCCCAGATTCCAAATCAGCCGGCACCTTCATCTTGGACTTCCAGCCTCTAGAACTGTGAAAAATAAATGTCTGCTGTCTAAGGCCCGCTCCCCCCCGCCCCCCCGTCGCCACCTAAGATTCCATTGCGGCCGCCTGAGCTAAGGCTGCCTATGCGTCTCCTCAGGCTCTGTCACCCACACCATCTGCCCCGCTGCCCCCTCTCATCCCAGGGCTGGGGTCCCTGAACCCCTGTCCTCAGGACCAGGGGCTTTTAGGACCTCATTTTGCTCCTCGAGCATTGCATTGTCCTCTGGCCCCTGCTCCCTGGCCCTCTCTCCGGCCTTGGCCTCTAGAGAACAGGGTGGGAGTGCAGAAAGGAGCCTGGCGGGCTGGTAGGGCTCCGGGCCTTGACCCGCCTCATCGCCAGAGGAAGGAGAGTAGGGTTCCAGCTCCCGTAGTCAGTCACATCAGGACCTGGAAGGCCCCTTAAACTCATTTGGACCGCTAGGACTACCTCATGGGATGGCCGAGAGGCTTCCCTGAGCAGCATCGGACATCCTCAAGTCCTCCCTCTCCTCTCCTGCTCTCCCCTTTAGCAAGCCTAGAACATTCTCTTCAGCAGCCTCAATCAAGCCCTAAGCCAGGGCCCTGATTTCCTAACGTGGAGTCTGGGTGTCACTGTCTCCCCTGGACTAAGAGAGGCAATCGGGGTACGCGAAGGGCCTGTGGCACGCAGGCGCTCAGTAAATGATACGTCCATCACCTTCGTCTTCATCAAAGGCCGACTGGCCCATACAAGTGTATAAAGAAAACCAGCCAGTGAATATGTCAGGAGACTCGGGGTCTGGTCCCAGCTCTGACACTTGTATTCTAGCTGTGTCACCTGAACAAGACACCTCACCTCTCTGAGCTGTTTCCTCGTGAATGCTCTATGCTCAGGTGACTGGGGTAGAGGGGGTCAGCGGTGCCAAGGCAAGGGTAGTGCCCTGTCCGCCAATGACGTACTCGCCGGGGGCTGTGCGTGTTGAAGGAGCCTCTGCACTGTGAGCAGCCGGGGGGCTGGACTAGACCCCCTGAGAGCAGATGTCCATTGCTGGTTTGCATAGCTGGACGGATGAGGGCCTGTGCCCACACCCTGCATGAGCCGTGCATAACGTGGCTGCCCAGTGCGAGAGGGGCAGCTCGTCAGCCGCCCGCTGCGTGCACACCCCCAGCCCGGAGCCTGACGCCTTCTCCACGCGGCGGACCCGGGACGGGAGCGAGCGGCCCAGGGTCTGTCTGGCTGCACAGAGCTCACACCATCACAAAATCCTAAGCCAAACGCAAGCAGCCACTTTGACCACTGTGGCAAACCAGGTCAAACCAGAAAAGGCCGCTTGCCTTTCCAGCTCTGCGCCTGACGTCTTCTGGAAAAACGGAGCTCCGGTGCCGGGGAAATCGGTCCGTGCCCCAAGCAGGACGACAGGTGAGCGTCTGCTTGAAACGGGTCCAGGACTAACGTGGGGCGGCAGTAGCCCCACAGCCCCACCCGTCTCCCTCTCATCTTCCAGCCAGCACCGTCCAAGTTCCAACAGAAACTGCCACCCACCTATGGAGGCACATTTTTTTAAGTAAAAAGACACAGGTGGAATTAATTGCAATGATACATTTTACTTAATCCAATGTATAGAAAATATTAGAACGTCAATGTGTAATCAATCAAAAAATTGCGAATGGGTATTTTGCATTGCTTTTTCATTCTAAGCCTTTGAAACTCAGAGTGTGTTCTATACTCACAGCACCTCTCGCCTTGAACTAGCTGTAGTTCAAGTGCTTAACAGCTGCATGTGGCCAGTGCTACCTGCACAGGTGATGCAGACGTAGGCCTGAAGCTCCCAAACTTCCATGTGCATCAGAATCCCCTGAAGGGCTTGAAACAACCCAAACTGCTAGGTCCCACCTCCAAGTCTGGGGTGTTGCCCAAGAAAATGCACTGCTTTTTTTTTTTTTTAAGATTTTATTTATTTCTATTTTTATTTATTTATTTTTTAAGGTTTTATTTTTAGACAGAAGGGAAGGGAGGGAGAAAGAGAGGGAGAGAAACATCACTGTGTGACTGCCTCTCATGCGCCCCCTACTGGGGACTGGGCCTGCCACCCAGGCATGTGCCCTGATGGGGAATCAAACCGGAGACACTTTGGTTCGCAGGCCGGCACTCAATCCACTGAGGCCCACCAGCCAGGGCAGAATGTGTGCTTCTAACAGGCTCCCAGGGGATGCTGACTCTGCTGGTCAGGGGACCACGCTCTGAGAACCGCTGGCCTCACCAGACCTCCAGGGCCAGCAAGAAGTGTACCTGCTGATTTACAGCTGGGAAAACTGCAGCGTGACAGCAAAGGTACAATCGTCAACATGGAGTGGTCCTGGCATAAGGATATATAGACGAAAGGAATTAAAGTGGAAGTCTAGAAATAAACCCTCACACATGTGGTCAGTTGCTTTTGACAAAGGGTGCCAAGGCCAAAAAAGAACGGCCTGTCCACAAGTGGCTTCCTCAGGGCGGGCACTGGGTCAAACTGCTGGTGCACACCCTCATCCGCACTGTTGAGGCAGGTGAGGATCTGCAAAGACCGAACATCCTATGTGAAAATCACTTGATTTTCTTAATGGATTTGCGGTTTCCTGGGGCTGGAGGCAGTGATTGGAGTGAAATGGGGGAGGGGTGTCTCTTATAAGCTACAAGGTCCCTTTTAGGGTTGATGAAAATGTTCTACAATTGGCCACGGTGATGGCTGTACAGCTCCATGAATATACTAGAAAGACCACTCAACTGTGTGCTTTAAATGGGTGAATTGCATAGTACGTGGATTATATCTCAATAAAGCTGTTACCGGAAAAAGAAAAAAAAAAAGGTTTCACTTGCCTGCATCTTTTTGGGGGTCAACTGAATAGCGTTCCTGCCTCCGCTGTGCCCTCTGCCTGAGGAGCCCTTCCTCCCTCCCCTTCCTCCCCTGGAAATCCGATATATGCCCCTCGGAAGCCCAGAGCCAGTAATTGGTTCTCTGCCTGCACCCCACCCCCATCCTGAGGTGGAGGCTCCATCAAGGTCATGGAGTAGCCCCAGCCCAGCCAGTCCTCCAGTGGGAGAGGAGGGGCAGGACCTCACCAGGCCCCACAGTGGTCCGTGGGTTGGCTTGTATGAGCTGGGCAGGACCTAAGTGGCTGCTGGGAGCCCTGGGGAGCAGGGGGCCCAGCGGTCACTACAGCCTGCCCATACCAGGCAGAGGCCACAGTGACTCAGCACTGGAGAGAGGTTGCCTGCTGAGGGCACTGCCACTTCCGCCAGCCAGCCAGACAGCTGGTAGGGAACCCCCGTGCCTTCTAGGGCCGGGGCCTGAGTTTCTGAGATGCCTCCCCCGGACCAGGCGTCAGACCTTCAGACCAGAGCTCCTGATAAACCAATTCTCAGCTGTGCCTCCTTGGGTGCGGTGCACAACCTCTCTGAGCCTGGGTTTCCTCATTGCCGAGTAGCAGAGATGGGAACTCAGCAACCCTCCCCGAATGCCTCGTCCCTGGTCTGCCGGTCTTGCCGGCGCCAGGCTCTCTCCCACTCCTCGGCAGAGTAGCTCCTGCCATTACCTCTCCAGGCAGGCTGTCATCCCCCTCCAGTCCTGAAGCGGACCCCCTCCCAGCTCAGCTGTCCCTCGGGAGGAAGAAGCCTTCCTTGGGGTCCACAGGAGGACATGTACTCTCAGCACACTGAACCCCTCTCTGTCACAGCGCTTAACACAATGCATGGCGGCTCTCCACATGCCGAGGACTTCACAGGGTCCCCATGGAGGGCCCGGGGGAGATGCTGATGAGTTTCCTTCTTGCCAGAGGAGGGGCAGGTAGCAGTGAAGGAAAGGCAATGCACAGAGGCTCCAGGCTGATCACAAGCCACCATCAGTCCTTCCTGCATCACAGAGCCCTTCCTCCGGGCAGGGCGCCCTCCACGTTTCACTCACCCTGGCGCCAGAGCCCCTGGTGTCTGCGCCCTTCGTCCCCCACGAACATTCCTTTCCGAAAACGTAGGTCTATTTCGTAGAGGATATAATACAGACGATCAGGGGGGTGAAAGGTGCAGGGTCAATTTTTGTCCAGCTGCTGCCCTGGACTGCATTTCTGTGAGTAAGTGTGCTATTAAAACTCTTTAAAATGAAAGGGGAAAAAAAAAGCAGTGGACTGGAATACAAGTTCCTTTCTCCGCAGGGCGCCCGGAGGCAAGACACTGCCCCTTCGGGCAGCTGCAGCTTCAGAAGCTGGCTTTCGGGGCTTCCCTCACTCAGGTGTTAGGGGAGAGGATGAGCCCACCTGTGGGAGGTGCTCTGTAAGCTGGAAGCTTCCGAAAGTCACTGCGGTCAGGATGGGACAGGTCGCGAAGGTCCCAGCAATCTGCTTTGTGGGGTACAAAGCTGGCCTGGGGCCTGTGGTCATATTTTTCAAACCAAAAATCAGGCTCCCTGGGGCTCGCAGTCCTGGAGAATCTGGGTCCCAGGGCTGCTGCCTCAGCTGTGTCTGCCAGGTGTGCAGGCTGGAGGCAGGGAGGGAGCTCAGCTCTCACAATGGAGCTGGTGGAGTCACCTGTCTGCGGGGTGCCCGGCCTCCTCAGGTCTGCGGTTGTTTGTGGCCGGCTGCGCGGGATCCATTAGCGCCCGCAGGAGGACCTGGTGTGTCTGTGCTCAGCCAGGCACCTGCGCCCAGCGTGCTCACAGCCAACTCGTCACAGCCTCAGCTCCCTGTGGTGGAACGGCAGAGGGGCCTGGAGCATAGGGTTCGGGGATCTCCATTCAGCCCCCAACCCCTGACCTCGTGTCTCAGAGCTCCAGCGGCGTGGGGCACCAGGATTTGCCTGAAGAGGAGGCATGGGGGCACCTTATGTCAGCAAGCTCTCCCTTCTCCCTGGAAGGCTGAGGCTCTCTGCTTCTGCGCCCCAAGGCCTGGCAAGCCGGTCCGCCGCTCCCCCCGCCCACCGTCCTGCTGGCCCAGCCAAAGCCCTTGCCCCAGAGTCACTGGGGCCCTGAGCCACCGTCTAGCCAGCACTGCCTCTGCTCTGTGACGCTGGCCTTTGCTCAGACTCCGTCCACGCAGCTGGAGCCGAGGGCAGGAACTGGTCTTATTCCCCCCACCCCACCCGGCCCCGTACCCTGGGTACATTGTTTGGGCCCGGGCAACAAATGTCTGAATGACGTGAGACAGGAAACAAGCCCACTACCTGGTTTGATAGGGAAACTACAGATATTTTTCCTGTTCATTTTCTTCGCTACATAACAAGGACGCAGCCCATTCCAGGGTTGAAGGCACCCACCCCAGGAGAAAATGCTAATATTTTCCCTCTCATCCAGAAAGGGTCTGGAGATTAAGCCAGCCTGGCCTTTGCAGAAAGTAAACCTAGACCCTCAGGGTCTAACGCGAAAGGACAGGGGAGTATCGGTTTTGGGAAGGGCGGAGAGGATGAGGGTGCTGTGCCGCCGGATCCCCAGGCTGGGAGCTGGTCCAGCCAGGGAGGAGCTGCTTGGAGGGGCTGCAAGTGGGCCTCGAGAAGGGCCACGAGGGGGCCAAAATCGGAGGATCCAGCAGCTGGCCCTGGGGACAACCCTGAAGTCAACCCTGATGAGCGCACTGTCCCCCTCACGGGCCAGACACCTGCCCGAGACGCCCAGGGTACCAGCCGCCAGGGAGAAGCCTCCGAGCTGGGCGGTGCTTGCTGACATCCCACGTAAGCGGAGTGGCAGTGTAGAGAGGTGGACATGGTGGCCCTTGGAGGGCAGGCCATGACTCCGTTTGCTTCACGGCCAAGGCAGCACCACGGTGCCGTTTCCCTGCCCTTCCTGGCTCCACACCAGACCCACCTCTGAGCCCACGGGCCTCCTCCGCTGGGAGTGCTTGTGGGAACCCACAGAGACAGGAGGTCATGAACCCTCACGGTGCACAGATGGCCTTGCTACTCGTCCCTGAGGGGGCTGCTGGGAACACACTCATTCACCCTGTCCTTGAGACACCCACATGGTGGGCCCTAGGGCCAGGTTCCCAGCCGGGGGCTGTACAGGAAGAAGAGGTGAACTTGACTCACCACTCATGGCACTGGTCAGACACCTGGTGTGTTCATCTGCTCAGCCTGTATCTTGGAGAAAGTCCTCCTGGGTCCTCCCAGCATCCTCTGTATACCCCAAATGTATTGCTTTTCCCCACATCACGTAATGCCACACAGAGTGCCCCACCGTTGAACTCAGTTCTGACACTCCCCACCTGGGGCTGGCGTCAGAGCCCACGGGTTAGGGCTCCATCTCGCCAGACCCCCCCACCCCCTTCAGACACCAATCACCAAGCTGGGCTGCCACCCGCCAGCCCTAGATTGGCAGCTCCCCGTCATTCGCTAGAGCAGCTCGCAGAACCCAGCAAACAGTTTCCTCACTAGGTCCCCAGTTTACTGGAAAAGGATGCAACTCAGAAGCGGGGAGACGGAAGAGAAGCAAAGGGCGAGGTGTCTGGGGAGGGGCCCGAAGCTCCCACGCCCTCCCCCGGGGGCTCCACCCCCAGAGCCTCCACGTGTTCAGCCACCTGGAAGCCCTCCAGTGATTTTGATTTGAGGGGGGACGCTATTACGTCAGGCATGATTGATTGAATCACTGGCCCTTGGTGACGGCGTTCACTCTCCGGCGCCCCTCCTCTCCCCAGCTGCATTGGGTAGGACTGAAATCCTCTAATCACCTGTTTGGTTTTCCACGGAAAGTCGCCTCATTAACAAACTCAGGTGTGGTTGAAAGGGGCTCGTTATGAATAACAAAAGATATCTTTCTCTGTTATCACTTAGGAAATTCCAAGGGTTTTTAGTAGCTCTGAGCCAGGAAGTGGGGGTGGGGGAAAATGAAGACCAAATACACATGTTTCTTATTAAAAAAATCACAGTAGCACAGGTTGCCATGACGAAATGCCACAGACCCGGATGGCTTAAACTACAGACGTTCTTTCCCACAGTTCTGGCCTGGAAACCTGAGATCGGGGTGCTCTCCCTGGCCTGCAGAAGGCTGCCCTGGAGACAGACAGACAGACAGATAACAGAAAGCTCTCTGTGTCTCTTTCTTATAAGGCCACCAGGCCTATTAGATCAGGGTATCACCCTTACGACATCATTTAAACCTTAACCCATTTGCCTCCACAAGGGCCCATCTCCAAATACAGTCACCCTGGAAGTTGGGCTTCTACGAATCACTGTTGGGGGGACACCCGCATTCAGTCCATGACGCCCGGGCACTCTGAGGCTCCGCAGCCACCCGCACTCACCTCTCTGACTCCTGGCCCCTCTGCGTGCTGAGTCCCCTTCCCCTTAGGAACTGGCTGAAGCCCAAGAGACCAAGGCGCCCCCTCCTGAGGCCCGGGGCGGGAGGGAAACCAGGAGGCCGTGATAATGCGGGCTGTGCCTGTGAGAGATGCTCCTTACCGTACTGGAGGCTGGAAGTCCAAGGTCACGGTGCTGGCGCACTGAGCTCTAGGTGAAAGCTCTCATGACCCAATCAACTCCCGAAGGCCCCATCACATCTGGGGTTCACACTTCAACATATGGGCCTGGGGAGACACGAACATTCAGTCCATAATAGGTTCATAGCCAAGCCCAATCACAACTGATACCCACCCTCTATTACCCACCATCTGGAAAACAATTAACAACAAATCCTTCCCAGAATTCCATTCTCCTTTCCATTTATTGCTCTTTTTCTTCGGTGACTTTTTTTTAAATCCTCACCTGAGGATATTTTTTCACTGTTTTTTAGAGAAAGAGAGGAAGGGAGAGAGAAACATCACTGTGAGAGAAACAGCGATTGGTTGCCTTCTGTACACCCCTGGAAGGGGATCACACGCACCCTAACAGGGAATCAAACCCGCAACCCCTCAGCGATGGGACAACGCTCTAACCAACTGGGTCACGCCAGCTGAGGCTCTCCTCCATTACTTTCTTAAATGTCTTATAATTTTCAAGGACCCAAGGTCCCCACTCATACACTGCCCATTCACTCCTGACTCAGTGGCATTGGCCTCCAGCGGGGGGCCAATGTCTGAAGGTAGCCATCGTGGGTGACCCATGCCTCCTCTCTCCTCTCCTCCATCCAATCCGCCACTGAGTCCCCACGACCTGGTTTCCAGAACAGTCCTTGCACCAGTCCTTGCACCTGTCCACCTCTGTGGCTCCTGCATCTCACCCCTGGCCATCAGGGAGAGCTTCTCTCTGGTTCTGATGCCCACTCTTTCCTCACCGCCCTGCAGAACAAATCAGCTCTCAAATCACAAACAGATCACGTCTCTCCCTGGCTTAAAATTCCTCAACGCCTCCTCCCATCGCTTTCAGAAACGTGGCACAGTCCACAGGGCCTGACAGGAAAGCCCACGGTGACTCGCCAGGCTCCAGCCCCCGCCCCCCCACAAGGCAGGGACCAGGCAGCCTCCTTCTGCTCCTCCAACGCCCTGCGTGCAGCCTCAGGCGCACCCCCTGCACCATAATCTCTGCTGAAATGTTCTGGACTCCTCTCCTCCTGCCAAACCCCTGCTCCTTCTTCAGGTCCCCACTTAGGTGTCGCTTGTCAGGCAGCTGGCCTGGAACCTCCCTCCAGTGGTCAAGGTCTTGCCTTTCGCAAGCTAACAGCACCCACTGCAATTGTGGTCGGTTACCCAGGGGTGTGATTATCTGATTACTACCCACTTCTTCCACCAGGTGTGACCTACCAGGACAGGGACAATGTTTAGAACAACACTGGGCACACAGCAGCTGCTTAACGTCGCCGAATGCATGGAAGCCTTCTTCCAGACGGGGCAGTGGAGGGGCAGTGTGGGGAGGGGTCCGCCTGAGGTCCCCCAGCTGGTGCCCAGCAGAGTGGGGATGGAGATCCGGGTCTCATGGCCCCGAGGCTGCACTCTTGGTGGGTCCTTGGGGCAAGAAGGCAGACAGAGAGAGGAGAGGGTGGATGGGGGATCGAAAGGACTCTGCCCTGATTGGAGGTGAGGCAGCAGGGGAGAGAAGAGGTGCGAAGACCAGGCTCCTGGCTCAGGAGTCGGGTGGACGTGTCTCCATCTGCCGGGAGAGGGCACCGGCTAAGAGGGAGGGCGGGTCACGGCAGCTGTGGGCATCTGTGAGACGCCCTGCAGGGGCTGGATGTACAAGAAGCGGCCTGCGGGAGGGAGCCTGCAGGGTGGCAGCCAGGAGCGGGTGGCTGAGCCCTGGGCAGGAGCAAGGGGAAGACGTGGGGAAGCAGGCTGAGCCTCGCGGCTGTGAAGCCGGTGACAGCTGCCGGCCTTCCAGGAGAGGCCAGGCTCTTTTTCAACACTTTTTCAGCTCCTGACAACTTAAAGGAAGAATCACGCCGCTCCCTTCAGGAAACCCACCGAACCGAAGGGCAGGCAGGGACGACAGGACGGCAGAAAGCAGCTCTCAGCAGGAACGCTGTGATTTCTGGCCAAGTCTCCTTAGCAACTGACCCTTTTAAGCCACTTCGAGACCTGAGCCCAGAGCAGGTCCGGGGCATTATTGTGGGCCCCTTCTGGGTGAAGCTACCTAACGGGACATTGGAAGTGGACTTCTGGTGTTTAAGGCTTGATCGACTTTCAATCTTCCAGGTCTTGGCCCGCGGGGCCATCCACTCGTGTGTCCAGAACCCCCCCGAAAGCGGCCCTTTCCCACGCTTCGGGGACTGGTGGTTTATTTCATCAAAAAGTTGGCTTGAGTGGAAAATGGTTTTTAAAAAATTCAAACATATCTTCACCTTTTATTTGTAACTCAAATCATCCAGAAGTACATTCACCAGCCAGCTCTGATGTAGGGATGGCTCCGGCACGGGGCATGGGCCACATGACTGGAGTATGTGTAGACTTTCTTGCATCAGCAGCGCCCGCACTATCTGAATGCAGGCCCCATTGATATTTTTATCGCTCCTTCTATGATCCTTTCACAAAGGTCTTCCCGGGTGCGTCACAAATCGCTTCAGTACTTAGTCCTTAAAGCAGCGAGAATCGAGCCCTCTCCGTCACGGTGTGTGCTCAGGAATTCGGGACTTCAGGTCAGTTTAGGTTTCTCAGGAGCCTGCATCCAGGTGGTGGCGGGGCTGTCCTCACGCGGAGGATCCCAGGGGCTTCAGGATCTGCTTCCACAGCTGCTCGCGCCCGTGGCCACTGCCGCGTGGCGGGGATGACTCAGCTCCTCTCCACGTGGGCCTCTCTGAAGAGGCGTGGGTGTCATGGGACAATGGTTTCTTCCAGAGGAGCCACCCAAGGGAACCAGGCAGAAGAAGCTGCAATGCCTTTCCGGCTGCATCTCAGAAGCCATTTGGTACCTGGGAGCCCGTGTTCCCTCGGGCCCCAGAACAGTCTCGGTTCAGTGATGGACTCCACAAAGGTGTGAATGCCAAGGCACCACCGTCACTGGGGCCATCGGGCCATCGTGGAGACTGGCCATCGCCCCAAGCTTCATTCAGCAGCAATATTTTTAAAGCGACTCACCTTTAATGAGTTTTTTTCAAAACATTTAATTTAGTGTTCATAGAAAAACTCCCTCTTTGAATTCATATTTTATCATTTACGTATATTTCATTACACCATGTCATTATAATCACAAGCATAACTAATCCGGATTGGGTAACATAGCTGATGGCCTGGTGAACAGGTACCACCAGACATACCCAAGGACGTGGGCACACAGGGCAGTGGCTGTGGCCAGGAGCAGGGGCAGTCTGTGGACATCGTCAGGGGTTCCAGGCATCTGTTAAGCGGAGCCTGAGACCATGGGTGCCCCTGGTACCCTCGGGGGTGCCGAATGAAGGATGTATGAAGGGTGTGTGTCCGGGCCAAGGGAAGTTCAGTTCACTCTAATGGCTGGGGATGGATTCCTCTCCAGGGAGGTCACCATATTAAGGTTTCATAATCAAACACCACTGCCTGGGGGGTTAAACTTTTCTTCTTTCTTTCTTTCTTTCTTTCTTTCTTTCTTTCTTTCAGAGGGGAAGGGAGGGAGAGAGAGACGGAGAGAAACGTCAATGGGGGGGCCTGGCCCACAAGCCAGGCATGTGCCCTGACTGGAAATCGAACTGGCGAACCTTTGGCTTGCAGGCCGGTGCTCAATCCACTGAACTGCGCCAGCCAGGACAAACACTTATTCTCTGACCGTTCTGGAGCCCAGAGGGCTGATATCAGGGTGTCGGCAGGGGTGGTTTCTCCGGGGGCCTCTCTCCTCAGTTGGCAGGCAATCATCGTCTCCCTGTATCCTCACACAGTTGTCCCTCTGCCAATTTTTGTCCCTCACCTCCTCTCCTTATAAGAAGAGTGCATGGAGGATAGTGCACTCATTATGCTGGGTTAGCGCCCACCCATATGACCTCATGTTACCCTAAATACTTCCTGAAGGCCCTGTCTCCAAATACAGTCACACTGTGAAGTGCCGGGGGTTGGGTTTCCACTGTCTGAATTAGGGGCGGGGGGACACCATGCAACCCTAGCATGCTCTCCAATGTGGGAGACCGGTGGGTTTCCAGAGCAGGCCCTGGTCCGGTCGACCCAACGCAGGTAAACAGTGGTTTTCCGGGCAAAGAGGGGGCGGGGTGGGCAGGTGCATTCTGTGTGAAGAGTAGGAGAGGTGAGGGGCACAGCCATTCAATGTGTGGGACTTGGGGTCAAGCAGAAGTCCTCCTCCTTTCAGGTGGGTCCCTGGGTCCCCTGCACCCAGCCCTGCCTTCTTGTCTCTCCTAGCCTGAGCTCCCACCTCCAGGAACAGAGGGGTTGGGAGGTCCAGCCCTCAGAACTCAACATGTCACCAAGGCAGAAGCCGATGTTGGCACTGCTGAGGGGGAGGGGTGACGAGTGTGTAATTTGGCCTTGAGCATGGAAAGTTCAATCAGCTGGAAAGAGTAAAAGGAAGTTGGAAAAAAATTTTAACCCAGCCTCAACCACAGACACGATAAAGAGTTGGTGAGGTTACTGGGCGTTCTGGAAAAAGTGAATCGACCCGTTGGAGGAAAAAAAGAAAGCAGGGCCTGCGAGCCCCTCTCTGGCCGGGGAGGTGTATGTGGACGGACAGATGTGGGGTCTGGCCCTGGGGGACAGTGTCCCCCTTTGAGAGTGCCTCCCACACGAGCACATCCGTCTCCCCTCCTCGGCACTGCTGAGGGTGTCTGACCCCAATTCCTGGGAAGGAAAAGGCAGGTTGTGAGGCAATTGGTCTCATGAGCTAAGCCTCGAAACGGAAGCACTCGCAGGAAGTAGAGGGAGCGAGTGCACACACATACCCACGCGCACACACCCTCCCCACTCGGCCTGAGATGCTAGGCATGCAGGACCCAGGCAGGGGTGTGCTGGGCAGGGCTGACCTGACGAGCTTGGGGACAGACACTGGCACCTGGTGGGGCCAGCCGGCACGATCTGCCTGCCAGCTGGAGCCAGGCAGCCCCTGGAGAAGCACCTAGAAACCTGGTCAATGCCTCCCAAGGAGGGCTCCCGACCACAGCTGACAGGTGAAGGCCCCGCAGAAGGACGTGCCCAAGGTCACTCGGCCAATCAGTGGAAGCTCCTTCCTGTCTGTGACCGTGTGTCCAACCTTGGGTGCCCAAGGACCCCGGGGTGCAAAGGCCACTACGGCAGTGCTGACAGGGGCAGAAGGGGGTCCCCGCCCCAATGCCAGGCCTCCATCACCTGTTCTGCTTCCAACGGGTTGGGAACATTTGCGGGGCTGGGGACCAGACAAGGAGCTCACCCCTGGCCTTCCCTCTGTCCTCACTCCCTTCCCACTTTTTGAAGTCAGAACACCTGGCGTCTCTCAGCGCTTGGGGGCCCCGCCAGCACCTGGGCGGCCTCCCACAGCAGCAGTGCGGCGGGGGGGGGGGGGGGGGGGGGGGGGGGGGGG
>PVJD01006658.1:0-47564 GCA_004026545.1 Mormoops blainvillei | reverse complement strand
GGCCGTCTCTGTCCAAGGACAAGCTGTTGCACGATCGATTGATCAGTCTTGGGGTCAGCCTCCCCACCTGGCCGTGGTCACCTAGGGAAACAAAGAACACCTTTTCCATTCTTACAGCCCCGTCCCCAGGCCCGGGACCTGGCACCCAGGCGACCCTCAGATGCAGCGAGGAAACCTTAGCTCCCAAAGATCCACCCCAGAGCAGGGGAGGGCAGGGCCGGAGAGGGTGAGCCATGCGGGGCAGCTGTCGGGCAGCGAAGCCAGGGCGAAACCCCACACAGAGGGAAGTCTGCTGGGGCAGCTCCTCAGGCCTCTGAAGATAAGCCGGGCGCTGCCAGCAGGTGGGGAGCCTCGCCCCACAAGCAGTGCTGTCTGGAAATCTTCCCAGTAAAGCCAGCTTGGAAGATCACAGCCCCGAGGGAGTACAGGGGACGTCCTCTGCCCGGCGACGCCCCTCAGGTGGCGCTGATCTCGCCTCTCCTGGCCTGGACAGCCTGGACACAGCCCCCCGCCCCTCCCAGGGGCTGGGGAAGGTTTCTCATGCTCATTATCTCCGGGACCCCCAGCACGGTGCCCCTCCCAGCATGGGCACCCAGAAAGGGCATGTGGAACAGACTATCTTCAATGCATCGGGAAATGTGTACTGAGCGGAACCTCAAGGTGCCTTAGCTGCCTTGTACTGAGAATGGGGGGCCTTAGCTGAATTGCGGGTTTTTCTGTGTTAGGTTTTCTCGCCATTGAATCCACAAGGTACTTGTCGCTGAGGGGGCTGAAATGTTCAGGAGTTCACTGCAAACCTGGACAGGATGTCTTCAGAGGGGGCGAGCTGGATTCTTCCTCCAGAGGTGACCCCTTAAGGACGCCCAAGGAAACCAGTCCCTGAGCAAAGCACTGTCCGGAGGCCTATGCAGGGGGCTTGGGGCAGCCCCTCAGGGGTTTCCTTCTACAGATGCCAGCTATGAGTTGGAAAATTCTAGAAAGTTTACAGGCCTTCAAAAAAGATGAAAGGCAGGAAAGCCAGAGACCAAGGCAGACTCCTGGGTTATTCTAAACTGCTCAGGGCCTGGTTGGGTAGCTCAGCTGGTTAGAGCATCACCCCGCTACACCAAGGTTTGGGGTTCAATCCCTCATCAGGGCACATGCAAGAATCAACTGATAAATGCATAAATAGCTGGAACAACAAATTGATGTTCCTGTCTCTCTCTGTCTTAAAAAAAAAATCAATAAAAACATGAAACTGCGCAGACCCCAGCACAGAAAAGGGTCTGCCTCAAAGATCGGGGTCTTTGTCCTCACCCCTGGTAAGGCTGAGGGCGTGGGGGGGGTGGGGGGAGGCGATGTGAGGGGCACCCAAAGCAACCACACACACGTGCTTTTCTGCTGTAATCCCTGAATAGTTTCGAAAAGCCCCGTATTAATGACTCACTTTTGGGGGTGAAGATCTGTTTTACAAAGGACACTGCATCTGAGAAGCCCGGGTGTCAGCGCCTTCGTGGGTGGGCTGTGGGGTGTGGGAACACACAGGCCACCTGCTGGATGTCAGGTTTTCTTGGGGGCATCCTTTGTCCATAGACTGGGCAGGGAAGAGTGATTTTTACGTTAAAACAAATACGGATTTCTCATGGAAGTGAATACCAAAAAGTGTGCGTGTGGGGGGGTGGTTTCGGTTTAGAACCAGCTGGCAGGCAGGCCCCCTGAGATGCGCGAAGACACCCACCCTCCAGGAACATCACCCTCACACTCTTGCCATCGGGGGCTCTTGAGTGGAAAGTTTGAGAGGGCATTTTGTTAAGTCACTGAAAGCCAAGAACTCACTTGTGCCCAGTGCTCGATCAAGTGTGGATCTGACCGGTCACGGGCCCTGGGGGCCAGCGCTCACGGGAGCTCCCCTTCCTGCAGCAGGAAGGGACCCCCAGTTCCCAGAGACACGGCAATGTGCCCCAAGTCAACTGACTCTACCTGGACCCTCGCCTGGGACCACCAGGAGAGAGAGTGAGGTCCCAGCCGGGGCACCAGACAGATGCAGCTGGTGTTGAAGATCCAGGCCCCCATCCTGGAAGACTCCAGAACGACCCACACAGGAGCTCAGGGGAGGAGAGGAGGGCCTGTGTCCGAGCCCTTCAGGTGGAAGCCCTGCCTGTGTTTTGGATGTGGAGTTGCAGGGGTGAGTGGGGAGCCTCAGGCTGGGCGTGGGGTTCTGGGGTCAAGTCTGACCTGCCACCCCTTTCCAGCTGGGGCACTGTGCCCTTGTTCCCCATAATCTAGGTGGTTCTCAGGGGCTGTCAGAGCACCTGGCTCTCCCCCACTGCCTTGGGGTGGATTCGGTCCCAGGCCTGTCCCATCACAGCGGAATGGCCTATGTCGATTGGGGCCAGTCATCATTGCAGTCGGTGCCTGACTGGCCCCAGCCCTTCACCCCTACCTGTGTTCCTATTTTCACCATGTGACTTTGCAGGTTCTCCCATGACACTAATCCTCTGGGTTTGACCCCATGTCCCAATCTGCTTGGGCTGTGCTGTAAGAGAGACACCTCAGCCTATGTGGCTTAGAAACAGCAGAAATTTTTTCCTCACAGTTCTGGAGGCTGGAAGTCCAAGATCGAGGTGCCGGCTGAGTCGGCGTCAGGTGAGAGCCCACCTTCCAGGCGACAGAGAGTGTCTTCTCACTGTACCTTCATGTGGCAGAAGGGGCAAGAGAGCTCTCTGGGGCTCTGTTATAAGGACGCTAACCCATCCCAAAGGGCTCCACCCTCATCGCCTAAGCACCCCCCAAACACCCCAACCTCTAATGCCGTCACTGCGGGGCTAAGATTCTAACATGAAGTTGGGCGGGACACGAGCACACCATGTGACTGGCTGGGACCCACGGCACTAGGTGGGGAAGGGAGGGTGCCAGTTTTGGGCCGTGGCTTTCAAGGCTGTGCGTGACTTCATTCAAGCTCCAGCACCCCAACATGAGCGTGGGAGCCGGGGCCCCTGGGAGCACACAGGGGAGCCGGCCGGAGCCTCCTCAGAGGGGAACTGAATGAAAAGGTTGAAGAGATACCGGATGAGCCCAGCCAGCCCTTGAGCCACTGAATTTTTTGGAAGATTGCTCATGAGTGACAGGCAGCTGGTGTAATAATTTTTTTTTTAATTCTTACCTGAGAATATTTCTTTTTCATTGCCTTTAGAGAGAAAGGGAGGGAGAGGGAGACATTGACCGGCCGCCTCTCGTACACAACCAGCCAGACCAGGATGGCACCCACAGCCTGGGTATGTGCCCTGACCGGGAATCGAACGCACGACATTGCAGTGCACAGGGCGACGCTCTCACCGACCAAGCCACACCGGCCAGGGCTACGGTAACCCTTTCATGAGGTTTCATACACGCCTGCTGAAAGAGAGGGCCCCTTTTCCTCTTGGCGCTGGCTTAGGGCTGGGATCAGGAAAGAGCAGCGCTGACACACAGAGAGCCTCGCAGACCAGCAGAACCGAGGCGCGCAGTGGACAGAGCGGCCCGGCGCCCAGGCCTGGGTCTGGCCTCTGGACCCCACATTGTGCGCGCCAAGACAGCTCCCATGCGGTCTGCATTTCTTCCAGAAGCAACTGCGGGGCTTGACCTCTCAAGACGCTCTTCTCCTGGGTCCCGAGCTCATCAAGGGCGATGAGTTACCACTGGGCTTGGGCTTAATCAGTGTTTGTAAACTCCACAATCCTTCGACGGATGGTTGAAGAGCATATTGCTAGAGAAGTGCAAAGCACAGTAGGTGGGTGGAGGCCTGGGCTCGGGTCTCCAGGCTCTCGTTCCCGTCCGATGTGCTTTCTACTGTGCGGCCTGCCTTCCCAGCAACACGGGTCAGGGGCAGGGGTCACGGAGGCTTCACTACGAAAGCCGCAAAAGTACCCAAAGGCGATTGGTAGGTGGTGAAAACGACCAAGGAGAGAGGAGCTGGGGGCGGGGAAAGCCGGGCGTGGGGTAGGCAGGCCGGGCACCGCGCCGGGCTTTGCAGAAACGCTGGGCTGTTGAAAAGGCCACCATTCATTCTGCTCTGTTTGCAGGTCTCTGCGGCCGATGGAAGCTCTCTGTGTTCCTCAAGGTAATAGAGCAGTGACAGCGTCCATGACATCCCTCCCAAGAGTGTTTGCCTCACCTCCAGGTGCCCTAGGTCAAGGGGTGCCCTAAAAAATGGGCATTAGCCATCCTGCTGGGGCGTGGCTGTGAGCTCTGGCTTGGGGGACTTCCTTTCACTTTTCCTGTACATCTTCACGGGTAATGTCCCTGGGTTGGGGAAACCGAGGCAGGGCACCTCCCCCCGCCACACACACATATACACACCACACACAGCCCAGCAAATGGCTCCCTGCAGGCAAATTTTTCAAGGAGAACTGAACAGCTTCCCCCATCTCCTTCCCGGGCCAGCTCCGCTGTGCCCTCGGCCCACCCGGCATTAGGGCCGTTGGCGGTGGCCGCCCCGCCCCGCCCCGCCCCGCCAGGCTGTGACTCATCCAATTGCTGTTGGCAGCTGCCCTGCCAATTAAGGGAGAGGAAAGCCATCCTGGAAGCGGCGGAGGAGTCCGCTTGGAGGAGACCCAGGGTGGGGGGGCCGGGGCGGGAATGTTGAGAGGCTGCTCTGAGCCCCACCCCGGCCCCGGGAGGTGACACTGGGCAGGACCACCCGAGTGCTCATCAGACTTCAGGGGCTCCGCTGACACCCCCGCTGAGCTGGGGGAGGGCCCAGAAAGCGGGAGCCTCGGAATCCAGCCCTGGGGCAGGAGGAGGGGGCTCCCTTCAGGCCGGGGGTGCACACCCGAGGGCTGTCAATGGTGCGAGGACTGGTCAGGCTGAGCAAGAGGGCACAGCCAGCATGGAGAGGAGGGCGGCTGGGAGGTCTGGCCTTCGTTGGTCACTGCAAGCTGACCCCACTTCTCCTGGGGACCCCACTTCTCCTGGGGGCACTTGCACCTCAGCTGCCTAGAGGAGCGAAGACTGCAGTCCCCAAGGCTGGGGTCAAGTCCAGCCTGGTACTCACTGGGCCACTTCCTCCCAGGAACTCGGAGCCCATATGCCCACCTGCATCCTGGTCCTGGGTTCCAGGTGACACAGGGCTCAGCGGCCACCGCTCCCGTAGCCCCGCCCACGCTTTCTTTCCTTTTCTAGATGCCACCTTCTCGGGAGGGTTTTCCTGACACACCCCACCTAACCACCCCCACCTCCTCTCCATCACATGGCCCTGGCCATGGCCCGCCGTCGATGGCACTCTCATTGCCCTGTGCCTGTCGTCTGGCCGAGCTTGCAGCACCTGGCAGGCCCACAGTCAGCCTCTGTGGGGAGAAAAACGAGTGAGAAACCAGAGGAAGAAGGGAGACCAGCCGTGCCTGGCAGCTCCGGGGTCTCCTGAATCCCCGTCGGTCATGGCTGTGGGAGACACACTCCTTCCTCTGGAGGCCCGGCCCGTGCTCAGTGGGGAGGCCGGTGACTGCCGGGCCCCTGTCATGAAGGTGAGTGGGAGCCAGGCTGAGGCGTGGACAGGCTGTGACGTTTTCACACTCTGAGCAAGCGGCTTTCAGACAAACCTTTTTTCCCGTGCTGCCAACGGGTGCCGCCCCTGAGCCCCACCCTTGGCTGGCTCCTGGGGCTCAGTGAGGTGTGTGGTGGGCAGGGGCACCTGGAGCACCTAACCATCTCCCACCCCCTGTAAAGTGTGCACATGGCTATGGGGTGCGCCAGGGGCAGGGGGAGGGGCTAATGAGACCAAATATCAGAACCCAGAGGGAGCCTTCTAAGGGTTGTTTGCACAAAACCCTCCATCTTGCTCAGGGCCAAACTCCCTGCTGTGGTCCACACAGCCTGGCGCCATCTGGCACCAGCTCACTTCCCTCCAGCCTCCCTATTCCTCGGCTTCTCCCGGCATGGCCCCCTCGGGGTCTGCCGTGCCGGCCACCTGCAGGGCCTCCCCTGGCGCGCTCGCCTCCTGCCATCCAAGGCTCCCTCCTGGCCTGCAGAGGTCTTGGCATGGCCCCGCCCCCATTGCCGCCTCATTGCCTCCTTCGCCCTCCTACTGCCTGACAGGTCCTGTCTTTACTGGTCTGTTTACTTCTTGCCCCTTCTTCAAGGGCAAGTGCGGAGAGGGCAGCGTGTACGCTCATGCTGCTCCCTGCCGAATCCCTGCCTCCCTCCAGAATGGCCGCAGCATGGAAGAGGCGCCCCGCCCGTGTCATTCGTGGGACAAAGAGCAGAGCTGGAAGTGCCTACTCAGCGGACCACCGGGCTTCTAACGGGCACTCGCTGGCTGCCCTGGCCAGGCCCCTGCCCGTGGGGTTGCCAGATTCAGCAAAAACTACAGGATGCCCACGCACTGTTTGGGACATATACAAAACAATGATTCAGTGTTTATCTGAAAATCACATTCCACTGGGCATCCTCTATTTTATCTGTCCTACCCATGTAGCCCCCACTGTGACCTCTGGCCCCTGACCTCACCCTCCCTGCCCCCGGGAAACAATGGCAGTGACCCAGTGCCGGGGTCTGGATGTGCCCGCAGACAACCTCGGAAAGGGAGCCCAGCCTGTGGGGCCAGCTCTCGGTAGCCTGGGCTCATCACAGCGTCTTGTCCCATGGCCCGGGACGCTTACGTCCCACAGCCAGCCCGTGGCTGTGCCCAGTGCCATCGCCCTAACTGAACTGTGGGGGGCAAGACAAGCTCAGTGGGAGACTGCGACGGCCGAGTGTGCTGAAGACCCTGCACGTGCAGGAAAATGCTGGAAATCCCAAGTTGACCCCGCAGCCCTCCTCCCCAGGCAAGCAGAACACGGTGGCCATGCTGGAGCCAGAACCTTTGAGGGGAATGTCCCCGACACCCTTCTCTCCCTCCCCACTCCGCCCCGTCCTAATGCTCACCAAGGGCTGATGTCTCCACACCATCCAGGTGACGTACTTCCCCCTAGGGATGGACAGACAGATCTCGCCCCCCACGGCCACCCCTGGGACTGCCACCCCACATCCTCCATGCTCTCCTGCGGCCTCTGGAACCCTCCAGGACTGCGTCAGGAGACTCAAGAGCACCCCACTCGAGGCCCATTGCACCAGACTCCCGAGTCCAGCACAGACCTCCCGAACCAGGGTCTTTGAGGTCATTACCACGGCTGTCACGCCACTGGAGCCTGAGAGCCGCCACGCAGGGGACTAGCGACCAGGAAGCTGGTGTGAAACCGGTGAAAACTCTCTAGTGAATGACCACTCACAAGCCCAGGCCTCGACCTCAGCTCCCCTCAGCTCTGCTCAGTCCACAGGCCTGTCCTGAGCACCTTCCCTGTGCTCAAACGGCGCTCCGCCCTGCCCTCCAAGGGGACCCTCCTGGCACCGCCACCTGCTCTATTTCTTATGCCAAAAATACAGGATTCCTGTCTGTTCCTCGCAAGTCTCATTGGTATTGACCTCACGGCGTAGCCTGGATCTGGTCAGGTTTCCTCTCTCCCCGAGCAGCGCACCTTCTCCCGGGGCCACAGCAAAGGCACGCGGTTCTCTGGTCCTCTTTCTGCTCCACCCCCATCAGTTCTGCACACAGTAGCCTACATAGTTTCTTCTACGTAGCCATCTTCAATATTAAAGCCTCCTTTTATCCATGGTCGCCCCAAACTGGAAACTACCCCATGCTTTTCCACAAGTTGTTGGTTGAATAAACTGCGTTCCATCCATACCGTGGGATCCATTCGGCAATAAACAGGTGAATTATTGACACCCACAATGCTGATGGAACTGGAGGAAAGTGGGTTGCGTGGGAAAAGCCCATCTCCAAGGCTGCACATTGCGCGATCCCAGGTGCGCAGCAATCTAGAAATGGAGAAGAGAACTGCGGTTGCCGGGAGGGGGAGGAGAGGGGATGGGAGGAGAGGGGAGGGAATGGGAGGGGAGGGGATGCATGTGGCTGAAACCAACTTACAGGAGCAAGCCTTGGAGGATGGTGCGACTGAGTTGATGGTGGCAGTGGACAAGCACAGCTACACATGGAACAAAATTACATAGACCCACATGTGCGTGCACGCAGGTGTGTGATTAACTGGTCCGCTGAATACACTCTGGATGGTGCCCATGACGGCTTCTCGGCTTCGACAGTGCACTGCGGCTGTGTAAGAGCTCACATCCAGTGCCTGGCGGAGAAGGGCACAGGGGACTTCCTCGTACATTTCTTTTCAATAAGCAGATTTTTGCAATTTCCCTCTCTCGCCCCAAACTCTCCGTGCATTCCAGCTCTGGCTCCCATCAGGGAAGGCCTGTCCAACAGAGGCGACACTGAGACCTGAGCGACAGGAAGAACCTGGCTGGTCAAGGTCAGAGGAAAGAACCTTCTGGTCAGAGGGGACAGCGGGTGCCAAGGCCCTAAGGACGGAGCAGCTTTGGGTACTGGGAGGAGATGGGGGAGCGGGGACAGGACAGGAGGCTGGGAGGGAGGAGAACCGGCCCAGTGTTTGCGCTGTGACCGGGGCCCAGGGAGCGACAGAGGAGAGACGGGATTTAAGGAGGATTTTGAATGAGTACACTGGCTGCTGTGGGCACCACAGACCACAGCGAGGCACAAGCGGGCACAGGAAAGGCCCTTTGGGAGCGTTTGGCAATACTCCAGGTGAGGGTGCGAGGGTCTTAGTTCGGCAGTGGCAAGGAAGGGAGGGTAGTACCATTTCGGGTGTTAGGCAGCAGGCCTGGCAGGACTCGGTCACTGATCACGGTGGGGGTGGGGGTGGGGCTGTTTAAAGAGAAGGAAGAGGCACACATGACGCCTGTGTCTCCGTGGAGGCAGCCGCAGGCTCCCGCCCCGCTGTCTTCCTACTGCCTGTGTGAGCTTGTGCAAGTCACACAGCCTCTCTGAACTCAGTGCGTGCCAGCCTCTGCCCCGCCAGTGCCAGGGTCACACATGGAGAGGGTGCTGAATAATCCCCAAACACCTCTGGCTCTACAGCCCAGAAGTGCCTCCCTGCAGATTCTCAGGGTCTAACCAAGGCCACCCCCTCTGAGAAGCCCTCTGGGCCTCCCTCAAGTGGCCTCCCTCCTTCAGTCCCCAGAGACCTCAGTGCCTTCGGGCCATGTTTCTCCCTTGGGTCCTGCTCTTGGTGAGCTTGTCTTTCTCCACCAGACTGTGGCCTCCTGGTGGGTCTGTTTTGATGATTCCTGGTGCCATCATGGAGCCCGACGTCCTACAGAAGCTGCATCCAGCCTCGCTGGACTCAAAACTGGGCCAAGAACCTCACCAATTCATCAGGGCTTGTCAGATCCTCTCCCCAGGTCCCAGCAGGTGTGGGTGCCCAGGAGGCGCCACGCCCACGTGTCATCAGTGGTGACCATCTTCCTGAGGGAAGCCAGCAGGACCAGCACGCTCTGTGCCTTCTCAGAGCACAGGGGCCAAGCCCAGCTTGGACTGGCCTGGTCAGTGCCCGCGGGGGGCTGTCCTAGGCCGCGGGACACCTCTCACAAGGGCTGTGGCCCAAACCACGGTGGTGGGACACCACTCTGTCCCCATTGAGGGAGGACAGGTTCACCCCAGCAGCGGAGGGCAGCCCTCTTGTCACAGAGGGAGGAAGGAGCCCAGGGACCCGTGGGGAAACAGATGGCACCCCTCCGACCCGGTCTGAGAATGGCTGCGCCTGTGTTTTCAGTACGTGGGCCGTCACATCTCCTCGACAGTCCTATGAAACAGCTCTTGAACACTCATTTCTGTATTTGAATTATGAAACATTGGGTTGACCAAAAAGTCTGTTTAGCTTTTTCCATAAAATAAAAGACACACTTTCATTTTCCCCAATAACGTTATTGATTTGGATATTGTGAGTATGTCGACTGTCTCCCACTATTGGCTTTTAGTGGGGAGAGGCCAGGGGCCTTCCAGTGCATGAGACAGCCCCACAGCAAAGAATTATTTGGCCAAAATGTCAACTGTACCAAGAAACTTCGCAAACCATTTTTGACACGTTCGATCAGTCACAGCGCCTTCTCCATTGACTTCACAAATCATTTTTTGCATTTCAGTTGCATTTTTACCTTTCTTGAAATAATAAACATAATATGCCCAAAATGTTGCGTGTTTTCTTCCATCTTCAATATTAAAATGGCTGCACAAAAATTCGATTTTGATGTTTTTAAATTTTTTTTAAAGATTCTATTTATTTATTTTTAGAGAGAGAGGAAAAGGAGAAAGAGAGAAACATCAATGTGTGGTTGCCTCTTGTGTGCCCCCTACTGGGGACCTGGCCTGCCACCAAGGCATGCACCCGGACCGGGAACTGAACCAGTGACCCTTTTGTTCACAGGCCGGCACTGAATCCACTGAGCCACACCAGCCAGGGCATGATCAACTTTTTCTTCAATGCATGCTGATATGACAGATGTCACAACATAATCTAATAAAATTGTTTCAAATGAAGTTAAAGACGACTAAGAGCTACTAGAGCCAACGTACGGAAAAAAAACACAGCGGACTTTTTGGCCAATCCTGCATCTCAAATAGAGACTAACGTAGCAAACTGACTTTATCACGTAAGTCAGTTAGCGTTGAGTTTTGGTATTTGCAGTGGAAATCACTTCAGGACACATCCACCTTGTACAGACAAGTCACCTGGATCCCAGAGGGGTGGGAAGACCCCCCGCCCCATCTCTTCTGCCCTCCCCCGGGCTCCAGGCTGCTCTCCCATGGCCAAGTGGGGGCTTGGGGTAACTGGGCTCCTCTCTGCACCCTGCTCCCCTCCAACCTCTCTGTGTGTAGTTACTGGGGCAGGGAAAGCGGCTTCTTTTCCATCCTGCTGGGCCCCAGCAGGTGGGAGCAAACAGCTCGTGGATTGGAGCTTGTGCCAGGCCTAGAGAATGAGCCCTGAGGGAGGCATTAGGGGGTTTTCAGCAGCTCATTTTACAGATCAGGAAACCGAGGGCCTGCAAGGGGCCAGTGGAGGGGGCGTTCCAGACAAGCAGGTGCAGCCCGAAGCGGGAGCCTTAGCAGAGGAGGGCAAGGCCTCTGGAGGTAGATAGTGGCTCAGATAGGAAGGCGGCAGCATCAGGAATGGGCGGAGAAGTAGATATGGGAGGGGCAGGGGAAGGGCTGGGGAAGGGCTGCTGGGGGGAGCTTGAGAGTGGGGGGTGCCACTGAACCCAAGAATGGCTTGAACCCGAACCCCAGCCCCAGTTCCCATCTGTGAAATGGGGGCGGCCTGGGTCCTCAAGAGAGTGGCAGGTGACATGTTAGAGAAGGCCCAGCACAGCGCCCAAACCTGGCAGGCGCCCAGTTAGAGGTCACTGTCACTGCCGTGGCAGCCGTGGTGCCTGTGAATCCTGGCATTGCTCTGCCCCTCACCCCCCTTGCCCTCTTTTGGCCCCCCTACACCCTTCTCCCCTCGCTCCCCACCCCATCCCTGCCTGGCCCGCGTGGTCGACCTCCCCCCATGGGCGGACTGTCCCACTCTCCTCTCACCACTCAGCCTGCGGGAGGAGAGGTCATTTCCTGCAAACCCTGTTTTCCCGTCCCTCTACCACACTGACCATTACTAATAATGAAAGTAATGACCCAGGTTTATTAGGCTCCGACTGTATGACAGACACTGTGATAAGACTTCATACCCAAGGGGGACTGAGGAGAGAGCTCCCCCTTCCCCACAGGGACGGCGCGGGGCGGGGGGTGGGGGGGTTGGGCCCATTTGCCCAGTTCTGGCACTTTGTGTGCATCCTCAGACAAGGGACAAGGCGCAGCAGGGGCTCCTCGGCCCTTCCCGCCCACTCCCTCTGATTCTGCTGCTAAGATGACGAGTCGCCCAGTCGCCCGAGGGCTTCTCTTGCCGCTTGGAACCCTCATTCCCATTGCTTCCATTAATATAAACACATATTTTTAACATCCTCCAGTGTCCTCAATTTTTCTCATTTTCATCCTCATTTTAATTGCCCCCTGGGAATAAGGACCCAATTTTAGCGAAGGTCAGTTTTTGGGGGGCCGTTCCCCTACTGGACATGGATGCTTCCGGCTGTTTCTGCTCCCGCTCGGTGCAGGGGGTCTGGGCTCAGGGCAGGGGAGCCCGGTGGGGGGCCCTATACCTGGCAAGGACTCACTCAGCCGACCCACACGGAGTCCTGGCTGGTGAATGCTGGCCTGGGTGTCCTTCAGAAAGGCCCAGAGCTGCAAGAGGCTTCAACCTTCTCCCTCGTGCTCAGGGAAACCCCGGCACACAGAGGGGCTTGCATAATGAGGCCAGGATTCAGCCAACACCTGCTGTGATCCCGAGATTCAGTGTCAAGGAGAATGGGGGTGGGGTCACGCCACGTACACGCATTGCATATGGAGCACACCCCAGCCTCCATGGCAAACCGACACCACCTTTAATAATTGGGAAACACAGCGGGCACCCTCACCTTCTGCAGGCCGTGGCTGGCCCGAGCTGGACCAGGCGTGGCCCTGGACGGAATCAGTAGCGATGGTCTCCGCAGCACGGGCCTGGGTCCAACATTCACCAGCAGCACGGCAGGTGAACCTGAGTATTTCTTAGAAACACAAGGCGGAGTCAGGCGTGCCCTTGGCTGACCTGCTTTACAAGATCCATGTGCCCAAAGGAGAGGCCACCTGCTTTTATCAAGTGGCCTATCGGGCTTCAATGTGGACTTGCTCACCGACAATCTAGCCCCACCCCACAGTCCCCACTGTGAGCCCCACCCCCGGGGTGGCCCTGAGGGCCAACAACTCACAGCACAGCAGCTCCAGACGCCCGGCCCCGGGCCTTCCTCAGCCTCACCCCAGCCTGTCCTGGGACACCCTTGGACGGCCTTCTGGGACCCGCCTTCTCACTCCTTCTGTGCTGCCAGCAGCCGTGGTTCACACCCAGCCAGGAGCCGGGAGCATGAGTAGGCCACGTTTGCAAATAGCGTTTATTCTCCAAGGCCAGGACTCGGGAAGATAAAAAAATGCAGGCAACAGGCTGGGCTTTTCATTACCGGAGAGGCAGGAGGAAGCTCTTCCAGGGAGGCACTCTGGGCTCAGGGCTCTTGGGGGCAGGACACGCTGGCATGGCCTTGAAGAGAGCGCCTGGAGACCTAGGGGCCAGAGGACCGGGCAGAGGGGCCAAGTTCCCCCAGGAAGGGACTGGCATCCAGCCGCCCCTCCGCGCGCCACCCCGGCTCTTCTCAGACACTGCTTCGGCTGCACCTCACCTGAACCAGGGCCTGAGAGGTGGGGGGCCTGCCCTGGGGAAAGCTTCTTTATTGCCCCCTCCAGATCTGATCCCTGTCACTGAGGCACAGCAGGAACAGGGCGCTCCGGGGTAGCCCAAGGACAGGGACGCACAGTGGAAGGTGGGCTCCCAGGAGGCTGGCAGACACAAAGCTTCCGCTTGTCTGCAGGGGGCAGGGGTGAGGGCGTGGGGGCGGAGCTCCACGCCTCCCTCTCCGGGCTCCCAAGGCCCCCCTCCAGCCCCTGCTCCCTCCCGCGGGACACACTGGCCCAGGTCCCCTTGTGCTTGATCAGCCTGATCTTCTTGCGGAATCTCTGCTCAGCCCTCTACCTCCCTGACCTAGATTTTTAATGTGTGTGTAGATATGTGTGCATGGGTGAATGGCCGTGCACGTGTGCACACGTGTGTGTGCTGTGTGTGTGTGATAGCAATAGTTGCCCCTCCAGCTCCTTCCAGCCAGGCACCCCCTGGCTGCGCACACACAGGCTGTCGGGCTTCTGGGGAGGGGATGTGGCCGGCTTCATTTGACGGGAAGTTGAGGAACCTCCTGCAAACCCCCGGCCTTGCCCCCTCCGCCCCCTCCACATTCCTTGCTGTTGGATAAGGCTAGGTGGCGTCGGTGGGCATTCAGGTTCTCAGCCAGCTCCAGCGCTGCCCAGGCCCCGGCGGCTGTCTGCCAGGCTGTGAAACCCTACCTGCCAGTGAGTCATGGGGCGCCTGGGGGCGGTTCCTCAAGGGTGGGCTCTCCGCTCCTTTAACCACCTGCCCCAACAAAATGGGAACCCTCAGGGCGGGGCATGCTGCCACCCACCCCCATGCTTCCTGCAGACCCCGCAGCTCAGGAGCATCTAGGCACAGGGTGCCTGCCCCCGCTCTGCGCTCCCCCCCCACCCTGTCCCCCGACCAACGCCAGCAGCCCACCTCTGATTCTCCCCTCAGCGTGGGGGCCCTCGCTCCCCCAGCAGGGAGGGGGCTCACAGTCACCAGGGTGGCCCCCTTCTGGGAGGAGCCCCAGGTGTCTCCATCACACCGGGTACCTTCCCAGGGGTCCGAGTGAGCCCCTGACACAAGGGACCCCCTCACCTGGGCACACACCACAGCGGGGAGGGAGGAGGATGCGACGGAAAATTTTGCCTGTGACTTTCCTTCCGTGAGTAACCTCTCCCAGCACTCCACCAGCTCCCCACCCCCGCCCACCCCTGCCCCCACCCGCCCCCAATTGCTGTGAGCCTGCAAAAGCCTCGGAGAGTTTCTGGGAACTTTCCTTTGCTTTTTTTCCCTTCCATTTGAGACAGAATGAAGTCGGTGTGGCAAGTGCCGCCTGAACACCTGGGGGTGAGGGTGGGGCGGGAACCCGCTGGTAGCCCCCACACCCAGTGAGGCGGGCCTGCTGCCTGGGCCACCCGAGGGCCCCAGAGCGGGGCTGCGGAGGAAGCGGGCTTTGTGGGACTTTATGGGAACTGACCAAAAAGTACAGCTCATTCTGGGGACCCAAACGTCTCATCAGGCAGCTCTGCTGTCCAGCACATCGTCCCCCAGTGGGGCACCTGGGTGGGGGTCATCACTGGAGCCAGCACTCTTTCCTGCCCTGCCTACTTCAGGCAGCCTGTGGGTCCAGAACCCTAAGCCGTTTGACCTTCCTCAGCAAGGGGGCGGGGGGGATGGCGCTGCACTGTGCCCCCGAGGAAGCCAAGACACTCGGCCTCTCCAGGGCTCAGGACTGATGAGGGAGCCTCAGGAAAACCCACGCCAACAAGGCGGTCCACGGAGGGAGGGCGCCAGTGCAGGCAGGGCCGTGGACAGACCAGAGCACGCTGCCATCACTGCCCCAGCCCCGGACGCTTGGGGGACATAGGGAGACCGCCCAAGATGGTGGAACTTCTAGATGGCTCTGCCAGCAGTTCTGGGAGACCCTGGGTGAGTTCCCACCCACCTGAGCTCAGTTCTCTCCTGAGCAGAGAGAGTGAGTGCAGCTGGGGACCTCCGGCACCTGAGACTCCATAGCTGTCTTCTTGTCTATGGCAGACACAGGAGGGGGCGGCAGTGGGCATGGCCTTCACTGTCTCAGCAGGCCCTCAGGTGCACCCATGCGTCCTGGTGGTCTCAGAGGGTGCCAGTGAGGAGCGGTCAGTGGACGAGGGGCGTGTGGCTCTGGCTTGTCAACCCCGCCATGCTCTCCGGAGGGACGGTGCTCTGAGGCTGCAGCTGCCATCCAGCCACTCAGAAGGAGGTGTCATCCTTCTCGGGACGGGCCTCTTGCCTCTCCCAGACCCTGCAGCCATGGGGCGGAGCTGGGGGGCCCTGGAGACTACCTCGACTTCCCTGTGCCCTTCCCGTGGAGGGGCCCAGAGACGGGGATGGGGGATGTCTTCCCAACGGCCTGTGTCAAGGGGTTGGGAACCAAACCAGCCAGGTGGTTTTCCTCCATCCCAAGGTTCCGCCAAGGGCCCTTCAGCAGGTCCTGAGGCACAAGGTCAGTCCTGGCAGGAGTCTGGCCCGGGGGCGGTCAGATGTACACAGAGCGAGAGCAAACAAAACAATGTCAAGGTCAAGGGCCCAGCTCAGGGGGGTGGAGGAGGGTCTGTCCAGCCCTGCCCAACACCAGATGGGTGACCTCGGGCAAGGAAACACTCTAGCCTGAAAAATGGGAGGAGACGAGGGAACGCGAAGCCTGGCCTGGGACCACACACGAGAAGAGCACAGTAGACATTCTTGGTGTGTCACTGGGGCGGGGGTGGGGGACGGAGGGCCTAGGAGAGCCACGAGCTGGCTCCCACATAGTCCCTCTGGCCAGCTCTTCCTCAAAACAGGTGGCAAGGGCAGAGAGCTTGGGGCAGGGTCACAGGGCTGCCGTGGGCAAGTGGGGACTGGCCCTTGGTGGAACCCCTTCAGCCGAGAAGGCTGGATGGCACTTCATTCCCAGGCAGCTGTAGCCCAGCCACCCAGCTCCTCCCTGCCTGGTGCGGAGGGACGGGGGCACTGGGCAGAGGCCTGGGCGTCTTCGTGGGTCTGGGCACAATGCCAACAGGGATAGGACCCTCCGATCCGTCCCTGTCGCCACTGCCACTGCCGCCTGCCACCTGCCACCTTAGAAAAGAGGAAGGTGAAGAGGACAGACTGGACAGGCTCTTACATCGGCCATTGTCCCCCGCACGCTGGCCCCACCTCTCCCTCCACTACCGAATCTTCTCCAATCAGATCCTTCAGCTGCACAGGCCCCGGCGCCTGGCAACATTATCTGCGAAGAGAATTGTCTGTGTATTTGGGGAACGAAACTAGAAAGCACTTCATTTGATCAATGTCACCCACCGGGGACATTTTCAGGAATGTATGTCCCCGCAGAGGCCCAAGAACGAATGACGTCCGAGGGGGCTGGCACCACACTGCCCCATAAGTGATGGCTTTGTGCTTTTCCAGGACGCTCCGGGGATCCACCCCAGGGCCGCACGTGACTCACCCGCACCCGTGGCACCCCCTCCCCGAGCCCAGCCAGCAGCGTGTGCGTGCCACAGGCCCCGTGCCATGGCTGCGGGCATTGTTCCCTGGATTGGGGGTCCACCTTCCATGACAGATGGGGTCCCAGGCTCCATCATGCCCCAGCAGGCTTGGGCTGCAACTGGAGGGGCTCCCGTCCCCGTTCCCGGGTACCCTCTGGATCTAGGACATCTGTCTGGTGGCCCATCGGTGCGACGGGGCCGTGAGTTATTCAGACAAGGCTGGAAAGGAGGGCACCTCTGGTGATGCCTGGCTGGCCCGACTGGGGTGCAGAGGGGGCCTGCACCTGGATGAAGATGGGTCCCCAGTGGTGAGGGACGGGGCATGGCAGGACCAGATGGGCCATATCGCTATCTTTGGACAGAGCTGTCCCTGGAGGAGGCCCAGTGGGGTCACCTGCTGAGGTGCCCACAGTGGACCCCTGCATAACCGTGGGAGCAGGTGGCCAGGGCTGGGGGGCCCTGGGTGGATGAAGAAGGAGCGGGAAGAGCAGAGGGGAGGATGGCAGGCAGGGACGTGCCCGTCACGTTCTGGAGAAGGTCAGACTGAAAAAAATCAACTGAAGCCGAGGGCAGGGGGTGGCTGACTGGGCCCCTCCCCTTTTCCACCCCCCAATCGTGTGGAATGGGCTGTGAACCCCTTTAAGCCCAAGCCCTTCAATTTGGCTGGGATGTAGCAGAAACTACCATGGCATTCATTTCAGACCATGTGACGTAGACTCCAAACGTGACGCTTTAGAGTTCAGAGAGTGAAAGAGGGTCTCTTGTCGTCCTGGGTGACAGGTGCGCCAGACAGTCCGAGACCGCAGGGCGCCCGGCCTGCTCGGCTCTAGGAGACCAGGGCCCTGCACTACCGGCGGTGTGCCCCGAGCAGCGCGCTGGCCCTCTGGCCCTCAGTCTTCTCCAGTGTGAAGTGGGTACAATTCGATACAGCTTATGGGGCGCCCAAGGGCAAGATGACGTGGCCTAACTTTGTAAACTCTACGGCACTCGTCGGAGTCGTGTCCATGTCCTCTGACCAGGTCACCCAGACGGGAAGGACAGGAAGGTGGTTATGGGCGATTTTCCTACCCTTTCCTTTCTGAAGACGGTGAGCTAGCGAGGAGTCTCTTGAAAAATTCTGACTGGTGACCCAGAATACGGACGCTCGGTCAGGCCTCGTGTTTCCCTGAGAAACCCCATCTCACTGTCACCTCCAGGACAGCCCCCGCAGTCCTGTGGTGAACTGGCCTGTGACCTCCAGCTGTGAGTGAGGTAACTCGGCCCCACAGCAGCCACAGACTTGCCCACCGTCGTCCCCCAGCCTGAACCCAGACCCCTAGAGCTGCGGCAAGGCTGTCCCTCACCTGCTGCCCCAGACACCGGGAATACCGAGAAATTCCTGGGAGCCAAGTGCTGGTCATAGTTACTGTCGCATTTGACCCAAGAGGAGGTGTCATGTTCTCCATGACAGCGGAGGAATCAAAGTCCCCCAAAGTTGAATTCTCTGGCTCCAAAGTCAAGTGGAGGTTAGAGCCCTCTTCTGCCCAACTTGACCGCCCAGGGCATCCCTCTAGACGTTCCCAGGAAGGTAGACAGGGCCTGGCCTTCCTGCCCAGCTGACAGGAAGCAGCCCAGGGACGCCCACATGCAGTTGTGTTTCCTGAGAGTTTGATAAACGACATCTGCAGGCCCCATTGGCGAGTCTGACAATTCCCTCCTTCCTGCGTGACCTCGGCTGACCAGGTTCCAGCCTGGAAGGCTGTGATGTCTCCCCTCCTGGCACAGCTTCGGCCTCGGCCCTCCTGCAGTAAGACCCCCACGCCCACCCCCATCTCTGCCCTTCCAACGCTGCCGAGCTCAACCCTGTGAGGGGAGGGTCCCACGCTCGCCAGGGCCCGACTCCCCCTTTCGCGCGGTCGTGGGTCGTGTCCCTGTGGAAGGCCTCCCCGGGTGCCCACATGCAAGCTGCTTTCCCGAGTCCTGCGTCCCCAGAGCACACACCGCCTTCTTGCATCCCACACAGCTCCCTCCTCTCTCTCATCCTCGTTCAGGCCGGGCCGCTCCTTACAAGGTCAGCTCCTACAGGGCAGGGACCCAGCCCTGGCGCTTTGAAGGAACCCCAAGACACTCACTGGAGGCCTCTGCAGAGCTCCGGACAAAGAGCTCCCATTTGCCCCCCTTGGCCTCATAGGCTTGACTCCACCCCCATCCCACCCCCACTCTGGGAGCCTCGCCACCCCGCCCCCACACGCACCTTGACATCAAAACTCCCGCTGCCCTTTGCCCTTGCAGCTTCCACAGCTGAGTGTGGTCTTATGTGATTGGCAAGCCACGCACCGTTTACAAAGCCCCGCCCCAATCATCCTCGGATCTCCCCACAAGGATGGCGTTAGGACCCCTTCTGGACAGATGACACCTCTGGGCTCTGGAGGTCCCCACCTCCGTCCCAGGGTCCTGACTCCTGCCACTCACCGCTCTGGCGGCCGCTCACCACCCCACGGCCAACTGTCCAGCTCTGGGCATCCCGCCTGGCAAAAAGTGTCGCTCCAGAGAGCAACTTCCAGCCTCCTGCCTTCCGGCACCCACGGCACACGCACAGGCTGCTTCTGCAGAGGCTGAAGGTGGCTCTCATGACCTCGGGCGTCCCCTCTTGGCCTGGAACCTTCCCAGCTCCTTCACTGATTCCCCTGACCTTCCCTCGGGTCAGGCAGAGGGTGAGGGCTAAGAGGTGCGTGTCAGGTCTGGGTTTTTAGGCAGCTGGGAGACCTCAGTGAAGCTACCTCAGGACGAGCACAGCAGGGCCTCCATCTTTGCAGCCCAATGGATGACACTCAACATTTAAATATCCTTCCCCCCGCCCCCCCACCTCAGCTGCAATATTTGGGAATGACAGGTTTTCTTTTGAGCTGGGCCCCGAGTTGAAAGGCATTGCTCCAGGCCATCTTGCCTAACTCGGGACAACTTTCCTGCGGAGCAGCTTCGTGGGAGGGAAGGTGGGCTGAGAGGTGGGGACAGGGCTCAGAAGTGCCCTCTGAGTGCCAGGACGCAGCGGCACCTGCGTGGTGCCTCTGAGCCTGCCTGTCCCCCCTGGTGGCCTGGCTTTCGTTCAACGATTTACTTTGCTGAGGCCAGATACCGCTTTGCAAGAACCAAATATTCAAGAGTGGCACCTTAGAGACTAGGTTCCTGACAGAGTCTAAGCTTATAGTAATCAGACAACAGTTATAATACAGCTCATACTAATTAATAATATAATTAGGAAAGGTCTGAGACCATATCTTTCCGTGTGCTTAGGAACAATATTAATGAGGAAAGAAATAATCCCACATCTAGCCCCCACTCTCTGTGTCCCGGGCACTGTGCTAGGCCTGTTCACACACTGCATTTCATTTTCCCGAAAATGCTGCGAGACAATGTGTTACTAGGACAACTCTAGCTGCTGTAACAAATTGTCCCAGAATGCATAACGGCGCGGCGATCTCGACAAGTGAGAGCCTACCTCTCACTCGTACCCATGCAAGGTGGGTGTTTGGACGCCCCGTTCTTTTCCTCCTGGCGCCCCGCCAGCCATGGGGCCTCGATGTCACCTGCATTCTGCTGGCACAGGGTGACAGGGCTCGGAGGGGTGTACTGCTGTTTTCAGGTCCTTGATGCAGGAATTGCACACATCTGTTTGTTCACATTCCATCGGCTAGAACTTGTCACCCACGGGACCACACTGAGCTGCAAGGAGGCCGGAAAGTGTGCCCAGCCAGAAACTCAAGGAACGGGGTCGGGGAACAGACTACAGTGTCTCCTTCCGCAGGGTGACCCCTGCCCTGAGCTGGGTAACAAGAGGTCACGTGGCTGTTAAGGGACTGAGTCAGGACCTGGATCGGGTCCGAGCCCCCGTCCCACTCACTCACCCTTTCTCCAGGCTGCCTGATCGGTCACTGGGAGGGTCCCCACGGCCTTCCTTCCTATGGGGCTTACCATCCCCCTGAGCCCTGAGAGAACGACTCCAAGCGGAACGAAGCAGGACAGGAAGTGCCAACATCAGAGGGTGACACGTGGAAGGCTGGGCAGCCGTGCTGCTCTGAGGCACAGTGGCATGGCACCCAGGTGGGTTATGACATAAGCACCTGGCAGCGGCCCCGAGGTGACTCCAGCACCAAGCTCAGTCTTTCGTCTTTGAATCCTCTCAGAGGTAGGAAGGAAGAATGAGGGTCAGCCTTGGCATCAGTGTGGGCGCAGCTTTTCTGGGAGCAAACTAGGGGGCATGATTCCCTTCTGGTGGCCGGGCCTCGGCTTCCCCAGCAAGGTCACCCACCTCGATCAGATCATTTCAAAGAGACCTTTGTGGCTGTGCCAGTGAGAGGGGTGGAAGCACCCCCCAAACGGTGGGCTCTTGGGTGGCCCCCCAATCCTCCAGCCCGGCCCCGACTCCCCACTGAACCCCTCATCCTGACTCCCTGGTCATGCCTCCCCTCAGGGGCCTGAGGTGGCGCCTGAGACAGGAACCCTAGAACCCGCAACTCAGGAAGTGCGGTGTCTGGAGGGGGCCGGACTCCAGGCGCAGCCCTGCTTCCCACGTCGGGGGTTCTGGGCATCTCGCCCCTTCCAAAGGCGTCGGATCCCGGGATTCCAGCTAAGCAGCCTGCAGGGGCAAAGTCAGAGGGGGTTTCTGGTCCCCAGGCTGAGCCCTGATCCGCACCCAAGGGCGGAGGCCCAGCTAGGGGCAGGACTGGCCCAAGGTCAACAGGCAGGTTAACAAATAACACCCCACCCCAGGGCAGAGTTTCCAGTGTTTTCCATTGATTAGGAAGGAGAGAAAGAGCCGGTGACCGGCACGCCTTGAGGGAACACCGGCTTGGGACCTGGAACTGGCGTCTGGTCTGCAGCGCCAACAAGCTTTCCTCAGACAAGAAGGAGCGGCCTCTGCCCGCTGCCCAGGCAGCCCGGCCCTGCTCTGGGCAGCCGCCCGAACTGCTAGTCTCCTGGCAGCGAACGTCTCTGACGAGGAGGGGCCTGTCTCGGTTCTCGCCCTTGGCTGTGTGTGAAAATCACTGGGAATTAAAAGTACCGGTGCACCCCTGGTCAGGTGGGTGGTTCCGCTGGTTGGAGCATTGTCCCTTGGACCAAAAGGTTGCAGGTTCAGTTCCCAGATGGGGTACCTACCAGGGTTGCAGATATAAGACGGCAACCAATTGATGTTTCTCTCGCTCTCTCTCCCTCGCCCGCCCCTCTCAAATCTGTCAGCATGGCCCGGGGTGAAAATAAAAAAATAAATAAATAAAATACAATTCTTGGGAACTAAAACCACCAATGCACAGGCACCAGGCCCAGGTGGCTGACCGGGAAGACCCCAGGTGGCTCCAACGCAAGCCAGGCTGAAACCCGCGGAGCCGAGTCGGGAGGACCCGGGATCCCGGAGCCCCGTGGCTGCACCTGGAGCCGAGCACCCAGTGCGCCAAGTTCTCCACGTTCTCTGGTGGAAACACTTGAATGGTGCTCACAGAATTCCTCCGGGGTCGTACGGGGCTCCCACCCTTGTCACCCGGGGGGCACGTTTAGGGTGATCTTTCCCAGTCAGATGGACCATACAAGAAGGGAAGCTCCCCGGGGTCAACACAGAAAGTCATAAACACAGCCTCTGGAAATGGAGAAAAAATTAAAGCTCCCCCAACAGCGGGAAATGAGGAGACAAGCCATAGCGCGGGGCAATGTAGAGCAGGCGCCAAAAATGCTCGGTCGGCTGGAAAGCAGGTGGAGGGCTGGCTCCACCAGGGACCGATGGGTGGCAAGAGTTGGGGGCCAGTCCAGACGGCAAATCTCAGCAAAGAGTCTCAGGAGACAGAACCACTACGTTCTGGAAGATACCAGATGCCTCGAGACTCTCCAGCCAGCGGAGGTCACTGGAACAAATCCCAGACCACAGGCCTCGGGCCTTCGATACTCTGTCATCCTGCCTCCCCCCGCTCCCCTGGTCAAGTTGACAGCTTTAGTTGAGCTCGGGGTCCCGACCTAGAAAGGCAGTGGCCTTGGCTGGATTTCACAGCTGGGAGGGGGCGACAGAAGCTGAGGTGAGAGGGCAGGACCAGCAGACCCCTCTCCTGGTGGCAGCCAGGATGGGTGCCTGGTGGGTGACACCATTAAGGCACTAGGCCTAGGGGTCCTGCTCCCACCCCGAGAAAGGGGGTCTGGTGGCCTGCAACAAAGGGAGAACAGGGTTTGCAGGGTGAGTTTTCCCAAAGCTGAGTGTGTCCAGCATGACGTTCCGGCCCCTGTGCCGAGATGCATAACCGTGTCTGATCTATGAACCGAGGGGAGAGAGGGCTGCAGGTGAGTGTTTTTGGCGATGCCCTCTCTTGGTACAATGGGAAGTTGGCGGTTCTCCCTCCGTGGGTCCCCTCTGGCTAGGGGAGTCTAAGAATTCCAGGACCTAGAAAAAGTGGAGGTGGTTCAACTTCTCACTTGTACACGGGGTGGCAGAGGGGTGGTGGAGAGGGAGCAGCGTGTCCAGAGTTACACGGAGACCCCCTCACAGCCGGGAATTGGGGTTCAAGAATGCAGGGCCTCCTCTGGGCTGCGGCTTCTCCGGAGACTGGGTCAGTGTCCACAGGCCGCTGTGACCAATTACCACAGACTTAGTGGCTTCGAACAATTCAAATGTATTCCCAGGTTCTGGGAGGCAGACGTCTGAGGTGACCGGCTGGGGCGGGGGCAGGGGGCGTCTCCTCACCTCTTCTGGCTCCTAGCGTTCGCCCTAACTCTGGCCTCTGCTCCTGGAGTTACACCTCTTCCTCCAGCCACCCCTTGCCCTTCATGGGTTGGGGATGCGTAGCCACTCCCTGGCCTTCCTTGCACGGGATGGAGACCCCATGAGCAGGGGACGCCCACCAGGAGCAACTAAACAAGACCTGGGTCAGCAGGAGGGTGTCCCAGGTGTCAGGAGCTGGGCTGGGGACGAGGGAGGGTTGGCCTTGGAACAAAGTAACAGCCAGCAACCGCAGGGGCAGGTGAGGGGGCCCAGGGAGATGGTCCCAATTCCTGAAGACCAAGACTAGGACCCAGAAAAATAGGCCCATCTAGCTCATGCCATGTTCAAACACTCACGCTTCAAGACCAGCAAAACGGACTTCTAAAAAGATCTGTTAACGCGGTACTGAGCGGGGAAGAGAACAGGGCCAATGAGGTCAAACTGGACAGGCCCCCGGGGCAGCTCAGGAGGCATGTCCGCTTCCAAGTGTTCTTCCCTCCCACTCCCTTGATCCCGAGCATCACGTGGAGGCCTGGAGATGCCCTAACCCGGCCCAAGGGTCCCAGTGGATGGCGGTGCGGGTGCGGGTGCGGGTGCAGGCAGAGGCGCGACGTGGGGGCGCAGCTTCCTGAGCTGTGGGGTCCGGCAGGCCTGCATCTGAATCTGGCCTCTGCCACTTACCACCATTCAGCTTGCCCAAGTTACTTCGCCTCTCTGGGTCCGAGTTCCTCCTTTGTTATTGGGGGTGGGGGGGCTGCGGGTGCTGGTTAGAGCTGCGAGAGCTGAGTCGGACCTCGGGGTGGGCACCAGCCGCAGCCCCTGGCACGCTGAAGTACTCACCCTCAGGGGGTGTCCACTGAGGAACTGTAAAGCTGAGGAAAATCATCTTTACATTCACACCATAGCCTGGACGTCAGGCACCTCTGACGGGTCGTCGTGGGGGTCCTTCCCTGTCTGGTGGGTCAGACAGACCGAGGCCGGACTCGCGCGGCCAGCCTGCCCCGATGGGCCATCCTCATGGGGTCTGGGGTGGGAGCAGAACCCCTGCAGGACTCCTGCTTCCTCCCTAGGCTGGACGCTGGACGGTCAGGGCCACTGAGGGCAGGGCACTTGGCACAGAGCGGGCACCCGGGATGCAAGGGAAGTGTTCACGGAAGGAACGGAGAGGGGAGAAGGGGATGAGGGCGAGGGGCTGAGGGCCCTCCACCGTGGCCCCCGCGCAGCCCTGTGGGCCTCTCCTCCTCAGCCGGCCAGGCTGTACCTGGGGGCCCAAGAGCCTGGTGCAGACCCCCTGGCTCGGACCGGAACCGGCAGGCCAACAGACTCCCTGACTCGCCTCCTGGCCCATGAGGGCTGGTGACCAAGCTGCCCCCTAGTGTACTGTGTTAGCCCCTGGAACCCCTGGCAGCAGATAAACTCCTGAGCAAAGGGCCTGGGCGCAGCCATAGCCCCTGCGTGGTGGCCCTGAGGGGGGTCCCATGGAGGTGCTGGGGGCATCCGGGGCCTGGGGCCACCTCCCGACCGCAGGACGGGCATGTCCCTCGCCCCCTGAGCCTCAGTTTGCTCCTCTAGGAAACGAAGTGGGACCCCGGCACCTGCCTCACAGGTTCCTTCAAAGAGCACTGCTGACAGTGGCCCCGCCCATTGCCCAGGGAGGTCCAGGTGTGCAGGCTTCTCCCAGCACCAGGGACCTGGGACCCTGCCGTGCAAAGCTGTACAGAGAGGTCGTCTCAGACCCCTCTTCACCGGGGAGGGGACCTCTGTCTCCCTGCCAAGTGCCCTGTGTCCATGGTGGGTTTGCTCGAGGATCAAGCCAGCCTGGCGTGCAGTCCTTCCTGCCTGACCATCCTAGCACGGGTGTCTGCTTGGTAAAAACCCACGTACTCCTGAGGTCACAACCTCTCGCCTCCTGAAGCAAGCCTGTGCTCCTGGCCCCTGCATGCAGCTGGGACATGTCCTTCCGGGGAGCTGTTCAGAAGGTGCCCTCAGTGCTCTGTGACAGGGCAGCGGGGACGCCTGCTCTTCCGTGGGCCGCGTGCTCACCCGGCACTCGGCAGTTGAGGTTCTGTCATCCGGACCATGTGTGCCCTGGCCAGGCGGGAAGGTGTGGTGGTTCTCCGCCCTCCCAGGCATCCTGGGTAGCGGGTCACGCTGAGCTCATCAAGTGTGTTCATTTCCCAGAGCTACCCCGACAAAGTCCCCCAGACAGGTGGCTTCAAACAACCAAGAGGCATTGTCTCCATTCTGGAAGGCAGAAATCCAAAATCAAGGTACAAGAAGGGCCATGCTCCCTCCGAAGGCTCCACGGAAAGGTCCTTCCTGCCTCTTCTGTCTCCTGGTGGCCCCAGGTGCTCCTTGGCTTGAGGCCACATCCCTCCAACCTCTGCCTCTGTCTTCCCACAGACCTGCCTCTGTGGGCCTGTGTCTCCTCCCGACTTCTCATAAAGGACGGCAGTCCTGTTGGATTTGGGACCCGCCCTATTCCAGCATGACCTCGTCTTAAATTGATTACATCCGCAAAAACCCTATTTCCAAGTAAGGTCACAATGGTTAGGGCTTCAACATGTCTTTGGGGGCGTCGGCAGGTGGGTAGGGAGACTTGGGTCCCATGGCACCCTGTGTCCCTGGGACAAAGCGACCAGCCCCCTAGTCCTCCATTTGTGTCTGTAGGCTGAGAAGGGCACCCTTTTCCTGCTGCTTCCCAGAGATGTCACAAGGATGGCAGGAGATGACAGATGCCCCTGAAGCCCACGGAGAGGCACGAAAGCAGGCAGAGAGGTGGGGACTGAGCCCCTACCCCGTGGCTGCCTCGCGGACGGCACCAACGGGGTCTGAGCCTCCGGTTCTCGGCGGCAGCACGGGGACAGTGCCAGCCACATGCCGCCTAGTGCCGAGCTTGAAAAGACCCAGTGAACCCAGGGACCCAGCCCAGTGCCTGACCCGTAGGGATGTTTAATCCGCAGTGGATGTGGACCGTCCACCCCCAGGGGCCACACAGGCCACCATGGGCTTTGCTCATTCTTGGTAATTCCTTAGCTATCACCGCTATCGCCAGCCTGCGAGGTCGGCCGCCCCAGGGCAGGTAACTTCCCCATGATCAGTGGAGCCGCAGTCGAGAGGATGGAGCGGGGCCTTCGCTGGGCAGAGCCCTCTTGCTCCCAGCGAGGCCTCCCCCAGGTGTGTGGAGGTAAGGCCGCCTTCAGAACAGGCTTAAAGAAGTTAAAATACCTGGGGCGTTTTGGTTGGAATGCCTTGGTTGCCAACGTCAGAAACCCAGCCCCGTCTAGTCGAAGCAGAAAAGGGAGCCGATTGGCACCTGGAGCCGAGAAGCCCAGGAGCAACGTGGGACCTAGATGCAGCCAGACCGGGGGCTCAGATGAGCGATGCCCTCCGGTTGTCTCTGTCAGCTGCTCTCATTCTTCTTGATGGCAAGGCGTCCCCCCCGCCCGGCCAGCCCCCTGGTCACCTTGACCACGCCAGGGAGAGGCATGCCGTGTCCCTGTCACCCCAGCCGAGGGGGCATCTCTCCAGTGTGGTACCCTCCCATCCTGACCCAGGGAGGGGGCTCTCGTGGGCCTGGCCTTGCTCCCTGTCCACCTCTGGGCCAGCTCAGGGTGAAGGGCGTGGGGTCCCCTCTGAACCGAGTATAAGGACAGGGGGCACGAGGGGGGGCCCCCAGAGGACAGAGGGCTCTGGCGCGGTCAGGCTGGGAAGCGCCTTTCCCTGGGCTGTCGACCAGCAGCCTCTGGCCACTCTCCCTGGCGGCTCACCCGGCGCTGCACTGAGCTGAGCGCACAGGCTCAGTCATGCTCGGCTGAGCGCCTGGAGCCGAAGGAGCCTGTGAGGTGGCTCCAGGTCCCTAGGTCCGTGTAAACGAGCTCGTCAGCCCTGCTGACCCCCAGCCCTTAAGGGTGGGACCGGCCCGGCCCAGCGGCCAGTCCACCCTCAGCCGGCAAGAGCTTGTTAGCACGCTCCATCCAGCCTGTCCCCAGGAAGCTCAATCAGTGTGTCCCCCGTGGACTCAGCCCGGCCCCCTCCACGATGTTACTTCTCCTGAAACTTGCTTGATTGCGTCTCAGAAGGAGCCACTCGTTTTCATCCCTTTCTAACTAATGATAAGTGACCAATTGCCTCTGGCACCCTGGGCCCCCAGCCCCATTTCCCCGTGTTCAGGGGGTGACTCACAGCCTCCGAATTTGTCCAGAGTGGGAGGCGCGGTGAGTCAGCAGGGGCCACGCAGCCATGCCAACCCCGACCCTTTGTCCAACACACATGGCCCCCTTCCTGTTTGCATCCCCCATGTCCCGGCCACCACAACTCTAGTCCCGCTCCTCAGGCCTGTGAGGCAGGCAGGGAAGGTTCTGTCAAGCCCTGTTACGGAGGACAAAAGGCATGTGGTCGAACCACATTGTGGCGGCGTGAGCTCTGTCCTGGAGTCAGTCACATCGGCAGGGAGTGTCATCTGTACTGCCCATCAATTAAGTGACGCACTTCTTGACCTTCTCTGAGCCTTACCTGGAAAATAAGGGTCATGCCTGCCCCCTCAGGCTGTGAAGACGAAATGAGCCACCAGCTGGGAGTGCGCAGCCTCAACCGCCAAAGGTCCATGCACCTCGAAGGAACCGTCAGCATCTTCATCACCGTCATCCTGAGGAACGGCCTCGCCTCAGACAGAGGCCATAGGTGGCAGCCAGCCTCTGTTCTGACAGGGGACAGCTCAGCTCCTGCGGGAGAACGAGAGGCCCGAGGCAAGCCCCCGAAAGGGAGGCGTATGGCGGGCCCAGCTGCTTGGGAGTTCATGGCCTGCGTGACTGGACACGACAGACGCCGGCTGTCTGAGGGCCTGCCTCTCAGCTGGACCCCAGATGACTAGCGCTACCGACGGGGGACTGATGGGAAAGGTGAAGATCTGCCACTGGGAGGCCCCTGTCTGCGACTTCCGTCCCCAACTGACTTTCTCTGTGCTCTGAGGGCGCCCAGAGGGGCCGAGTTATGGGGTCCCACAGAGAGCAGGCACGGGACAAGGGGAGGTCAGTGCTCGCTGGATTGTGAGTGAACTGGCCCGTCCTCACCACGGATACTTATTTGGCACCAGGCCCTACCGTGCCCCTGCCGGTCGGTACTTGGCTGCTGCCCAGTCACTGTGCTTCTGCAGCAGGTTCCGAGCCCCCGGTGCCCCCCAGGAAGCACGGCTGTGTTTGTGTTATTGTGGTAAAATGTGCCTAACACAAAATCGACCGTTTTCATAATGTTCAGTGCACAGTTCAGCGGCATTACAGTGCATCCCCACTGTTGTGCGGCCAGCGCCGCCTTCCATTTCCAGAACTTCTTCATCTTCCCAGGCCGAAGTTCTGTCCCCATGAAGCAGCGACTCTCCACTCCCCGCCCACCCCTGCCCCCCGACACCCACCCTTCTCCCTTCTGTCTCTATGACTTGGATGGCTCTGGGTACCTCGTCTCTGTGGGATCGCGCAGTATCTGTCCTCACGTGACCAGCTTAGTGCACTTCTAATGTCCTCAGGGTTCATCCATGTGGCAGCATGTGTCAGAATGTCCTTCCTTTTATGGCTGAAGAATATTCCATTGTTTCTGATGCGTGTTGTTATCCATCCATCTTTTGACTGGCCCTCGGGCTGCCTCTGATGGCCGCGAATAACACTGCTATGCGCACGCATGTTCCAGCGTCGGCCGCGGTCCCACGTGCAGCCCCTCATGGTTCACATTCAGACGGGGGTAGGGTGGGGCTGCATGTGCAAACTCCCGGTGTAGCTTCCTGCGTTCCCACCTGCACAGGGTTCCAGTTGCTCCACAGCCTGCCCAACACCTGTCACTCTCCTTTGTTGGTGACAGCCACCCTAGAGGGTGTGAGGTGGCATTTCGCTCTGGCTGTGCTGCTGTTTTAAAAACCCTCTTTCACGCCTGTCTCCTGTTGGACACACACCCCAGGGGCGAGAGCCCTCCGCACCCAGCAGGGCGCCTGCTGCAGAGCTGGACGTTTGCAGGGGTGACCGTCGGTCCATGCCGCATTCACTCTGCCGCCACCCCCTCTTTCCACCCGCCCCCACCTCCCACCCCAGACGACGCTTCCTTCCCAAGCCTTTCCAGGAGAATGGCCTGACATTCTCCCGGCTTGTGCAAGCCACAATTTGCTCTTCAAATTGCCAAACTGTTTACCAACAGCTAAATCTTCTTCACACCCTGCTGATCTGCAAAACCAGTTGTTAATCCAAGCCCCCACCTCACCCTGACAGCCCCATGGCCTGTTGGGAGACCAGCGCTGGGGCTCAGAGGCCTGTCCCTCTCCTCCGAAGACACCACGAGCCTGCCTCCCCTGCCGTGTGGGTGGGGGTTGTGCCCATTCACCCAGAAGAGGGTTGGCTCCAGGGGGACACAGGGTTTCCTCTGAAGGAAAACACAGCTCGTTCCGTGGTACCAAGTCCTTCCAGCGGCCGGAGGCGAGGCCCCAGGTGTCAGGCTAGATACCCAGGGCCACCTTTCCATCAGGACAACTTCTCCGGCATGGCCAGGTCCTGTCCCCTCGCTCTGGCCAGAGGCAACCTGGAGTGGCGGGCAGCCCTGGGCAGAGTTTTGAGGGCCAAGTGCTGCCAGGGGTGGGTGGTGCTCTGGAAGAGCCACGCTGACACTGGCGTGCGTGTCTCTGGGTTGACTTAGGTGCTCCGAGGCACAGGGCACGTGAAAGTGAATGACAGATGGTCCCGGTCAGCGAGCTCCCCGTCCAACAGGGAGGCAGACGCCGACTGAGGGCGACGGTTAAAGGGTATTTGGTGTCTCTGACGGGACAAGAGAACAGAGGGGTCAGGAGGGCCCTGCCCAACCTAGAAGTCCCAGGAGGCTTCCTGGGGGGCACTCGGATGGAGGGCAAAGCAAAGCAGCCGGCGACCCCGTTAAAAGACGGGCAGGACAGCGAGGACACAGGCTGGTCCAGGCGAGCATTTGATGAGCTCTCCTGCCACCCAGTCCAAGTCCAGCCAAGGCGCAGAGACTGCGGGGTCCTGCCTTCCACACACGCCCAGGCCGGGCCTCCAGACCGAGGCTGCAGAGCATAAGAAAGTCTAGGATCCCAGGGAAGCTGCCCCAGCGCAGTGGACATGGGAGTTGAACAGACAGACCGGCACTGAGTGCGAAGGTCACATCTTCCCCGGGGAGTGGACCTGGGTGGTCACAGGCCAGATTGGTGGCCGTAGCTGGGCTCTCTCTGGCACACTGGGCTCCCTGGATGTCTGGGGGCTCAAAGCAGACAAGCCTATTGTCCCCTGGTTCCAGTGGCCATAGCGGTTCCTGTCGTGGGTGCTCTGTTTGCCTGCAGAATCACAGGCCTGGAGATTCCAGAACTTTCCTTTCATCTGCATTTCTACCCCTGCAGGGCCCTGGTGGGCCGTCCCCACCGTAGGAGTCCAGCTTCAAAAAGGGGTGAGTAGGAGAGGGGGGACGGCCCCCACCCCCAGTCGGGGGAGCGAAAAATGCCATGATTCACCCATCATCCCCCAACACGAGCCATCATCAATGAGGGAACAGATTCAGACGTGGTGATTCAGTGTGTCAAAATATAGAAGGGCCATTTAGTATTGGTGACAAACTTAGAGGAAAGATTTCATTCGTTAGAATGAAAAAGCAGACAGAATGGTGCCGAGAGAGAGAGAGAGAAAGAGAGAGAGAGAGAGAGAGAGCACCACACCTCAACCTGCACTGAGTGAAAACCCAAGTTTCTTGACAGCCCCGCCACGTGACCCCGCCAGGTGACCATCTCAGGCTGCTATAACACAGGCAGCCTCTAAGGTCTGTGCCCAAGACACTCACAGCGACCAAAACGTACGCTAGGCAAACACTGCGTCTCTGGGAATGAGGGAGTTAAGAGCCAGCCTGTTTCCGACCTGCAATAACACATTCTTTTCCTTGCAGGAATTTAAATAATTAAAATGTTTTCTATAAAAGCATTCTTAATTGCATTCTAGAACAAGTAAACGGATTGACCAGATCTCAACAAAAAGCAAAAACAACTCACCAAAACAGACCCATTCTCATTTGCATTTTTCAAGCCACGCGCTGGGGAGCCTCTACCGCTTTAGGCCTCCCGGTTGCAATTTTGCTCTAAGCACAGTTCAAGTAGAAGTGGCCCCCAAGTTCTTTGACCAAAGACCCCTCGAAGCAGCCACGCGCCTGGCGGTTCTGAGAACCACAGCCGTGTCCCCGTCACCCCAGCAATCACCTACTCTCTTAATTGCTGCAGCATTAGAACAAATCTTGGGATCTGTAAATCCCCCGGGTTTGTTTTTTCCTCTGTAAGGTTGTCTAATTTTTCTTGGTCCATCGCATTTCCACATAAATTTTAGAATCAACTTGTTTGTTTTACACACACGTACACACCCACGTCCTCCTCAGCCCTGCTTCCTAGACCCGCTGGCGTTGCTTTGCAAACCTGGGGTCTGTCACCAGCTGCTGCAATGAGCCAGTCGCTGGCCAGTCAGGAAACAGAAACCCCTCAAACTGTTCCAAGCAGAGAGGAATTTAATGCAGGAGTTGGTGACAAAAGTATAGGGAGGAATAATGGCGAGAAGCGACCCGCCCAAATCCAGGCTGGAGGTGCAGTGGGGGGAGGAGTGCTACACAGAGGTAAGGAGGCCATCAGCCCCCGGGGCCGGGGCCACCCAGCTCGCCCGAGATGCTGCACCTAGGGCCGTGGCCACCCCTGAGCCACCATGCAGAGCACAGGGCTTGGACCTGTGCCCACTGTTGGGGTTGAATTGTGTCGTGGCAAAATTAGTACACTGAAATCCTAACCCCCAGTACCTGAGAAGGTGACCTTGTTTGGAACTAAAGTCACTGCAGGTGTGGTTAGTTCAGGTGCGGTCTCAATGGGGTAGGGTGGCCCTAAGCCAGCTGAGGTGGGACCAGCTCTCAGGCAGCCTGGAACGTGCAGCTGATAAACTTCCAGCCCCCGCAGCACGGAGGAGAATAAAGAAGGCCGAGGGTGGCACACACTAAATGTCCGCCCTGTGTGCATCCGCCAGCTGTCACCTGTAACACCTACCCCTGCGACAGACACCAGTTGGCCACCACACACTCTGTGATGAGCACCTTCCGACATGGCCCCTTGGGAATCTCTGGGTGGACTTTTGGAATTTATGTCCAGGAGCCGAGTTTCTCTCACACCTCTGCTCCCTAAGGTTGTGTCCGAGGTCCTCTGTGACCCGGCTGTTCCCTGCTTCTCCCTGGCCTCACCTGCCCCCACACTCAGCTCCAGGCCCCCCGGACGCCTCCCTGTCTCTCAGGCAGGCCCAGCTCCTTCCTGCCTCGGGGTCTTTGCACTCGCTCTTCCTCTGCTCAGACCATGTTTCTCCCCCGTTTTCCGCTGAAGGGCCCACCTCGCTTTGCCACCTTACCCACCCACGCTGCCCCCTCCTCCCTCCCTCTCCCCCTGCCCTGCCTGTTTTCTCCATAGTGCTCTTCAGTATCTAAAATGATAATAGAGTTTCTTTTCTTCTTGACCCTAGGGCCATGCAGGGCAGAATCTTGTCTGATTGGCTCAACTCTATGTCCTCAGAGCTCATAACAGTCCCTGGTACATACGACGGGTGCTCAATAGACATCTGTTGAACGAATAAAGGTTGTGACTTCCCCATGCCATGACGTGGGACAAGCTCTCCCAGGCGCACACTGAAGGGGAAAGCCAGCTCCCAGCAGGCTTGGCCCGAGGGCACAGCAGGCTACCCCAGAGCTTGCCAGCTAACCTCTCGCTCTCTGGTCCCTGGTCTCCTGCTCAGAGCAGCTGTCCTCACAGCCCTGCCCTCCCTCCCAGGGGGCAGATGGACGGGAGGGGCAACAGCAGAGATGGGGAAATGAAGTTAGCGGCCAGACAGAAGACAAGACAGATCTCGGCGCAGGATACAGTAGGCAGGAGCGGGGGTCTCAGGCTGGAGGGGTGTTTGGGAGTTCAAGTGCACTGCCTTTGGGCGTCGTTGCGTGGGAGTGGGGTGCAGAGGCATCAGCAGGGTGTCCGGGTTTCTAGCCTGGCACTGAGTGGCGAGATCTTGAGATGGGGATGCAGAGGGCTAAGTGGCTGGCAGGGGGAGAGTCACGTTTGAGGGGCCTGTGGGACAGAGACATCCATCCAGCAGGTGGTTGGGTGTCAGGCTCTGCAGCTCAGGGGAGATCAAGGTCGCAAGCGAATCCATGAAAACCCTTACAAACCGTATGCATTCACCAAAATTAAATACTACAGCACCGCACGGAGCAAAGAGTGAATCAATAACCCTTTACACATCTTAAATTACAAAGACGAGGACCACACAGTTACCCCCATCACGGGGTCCCTCTCCCGAAGAGGCTCAGCGAGATACTTGTGAAAAGAAATAGGCTTTGTTGCAAGTGGCATGTGTAGAGGAAGCATGTTTTTGTGTCCGTTCGCCCACCCGCATGTTCAGCACCTTGATGATTTCATGACTCGGAATGGTCTGTTCCCGTCTCCTGGGTCTCACCCAGTCCCAGTGACGTCATGTAACATACATTTTCAGAGTGGAACGGGCCCCCACTGATCTTTGTTTAACCCGCTTGGCAGAGCTAGGGGGCTCCGTTTCCCAGCACGCCCCATACCAGGGTCCGGCGGGGGTGGGGGTCTCGCGCTACTCTGTAACCTCAGAGGCAGGACACCTGCCATCCGCCTGGTGATGCCACTGCCTGCCATGGTCTCCCCGAGGGCTGCACTGGGGCCGAAAGTCACGACTCTAGCGCTGCTAAGTTTTTCTCCCATTTCTTTTCCCAATTCCCAGTTCTTTCCTTTTCCAATTATTTCCTAGAGCACTGACTCACAATTCTCGTGGCTGGGGAAAAGGAAGCAAATCTTCATATTCTAGAGTTTCCCACAGGAGAAATTCCAGGATGGAAGTCACCACGCACTAGTTCATATAGTTTACAATTATTTGGAGAATGTTCCCTATGTGTCCATTGTTGTTTTCATCCTGGAGATACATGGGTGGGCAAAAGAGAGGGGGGCTTCTACCTACTGGAATTAAAGAGCGGTCAGGGAACCAGACCCTAATTGGTTACACAAATGAATGTGAAATGTCTCCTGTGACAAGTGTCAGAGATGAGGCACTGCGGCGCCATGAGTGTGTTAAATGAAGGAGCTGACCTCATCAGTGAGATCAAGGCAGACTTCCAGGAGGAAGCGCCGACTGAACTGAGATCTGAAGGATGAGTGTCATTAATTAGACAAGGAAGGACGGGAAAGGCCCTCTTCGTAGTGGGAGCTCATGGGCAACTGTGTGTGGGGGCAAAGCGGAAGGTACACATGAGGGGTCCAGGAGAGTCGGGGGACTGGAGGCGGGGCCGGGGGGCGGGAGGGTGGGTAGAGGTGAGCCAGGGAAGCCAGATGGTACTGGATTGCAACGACTTTCTCTTGTCTATTAAAGTTTTGTTTCCATCCCAAGAGTAATGGGATGCCATGTTTTAAACAGAGAGGAGACTATACCAGACTTACATTTCAAAGAGACCACCAGGCTGCAGTACAGAGGACAAATCCCAGGGGACGCCGAGGCAGGGAAGCTGGTGGCAGTAGGTCAGCAGACATGGCAGCAGCTTGGCAGCCATGGGGGGCGGGAGCTCTTCCCACCCTGCCCCCCACGCCATGTGGCTTCACCTCTCTGTTCTGTTTTTCACGTCCTGCTTTCTAACACTCTTCACATAGTATCTCCTGTAGCCCAGTAGCGTTCCCATGTAGGTATGCCACGTTTATTCTTTTACATATTAATAGATGGCTAGGTTGTTTATATTTTTTAGTTGCCATGAATAAAGCTGTTAGGAACAATCACCTTTATTCTTACGCAAGTCTTTCTGTGGACATGTCTCCACTTCTCCTGGTTAACTACCTGGGAGGAAGGTCTCTGGGTCACAGGGCAGGCACGTGTTTAACTTTGTAAGACACTCCCAAACCGTTTGTTGGTGGCTTTCATTCAGCAATGCCGCCATAAGCTTTCCCCAGACACATGAACTCCTGCGTCCCTGAAAACGGACATGATCCTGACTCGTTCCCTGAGAAGCTGGAACCAGACCCCACCCCGCGCACACACCTGCACAGCCCCGGCCGGAGTCCACGGTCCAGGAGGGACAGGAGAGAGAATCACTAAGTGCAAGCGAGACCGAGGTGTTCGGCTGAATCTGAATGGAGCTGGACTTTCACGATGAGAAAAGTCTGGGTCTGCCAAAGTGCCGCTCGGAGCCGGGAAAGGCAAAGGAAACGGAACGTAGTGAGGCAGCGAATGGAAGCATCTTTGAGCCCCGTTTCATGGTTACTCCCCACTGGCCTGGACCGTGGGCTGACCATCAGTGCTGAGCCCCTCTTGCAGTCCGGACCTCAGCCCCTCTACCCTGTGCTCCCTCCTTGCGTCTCCCCGCTCCCATCCGGGTCCTGACAGCCGGCTGCCAACAAGCAAGAGCTGATGGTCAGGAGGAAGCAGAGAGACCCGAAGGGAAGGCAAGGACGAAGGAGCCGTGGAGAGGGGAAAGCTCATGGGGCCATAGAGGGCACAGGGCTGCTTCTGATGCCAGACCTGACCTCGCTCGGCTATGCCCGGTCCCTCAGGGACCAGGCCTCTGTCACCTAGAGGACCCCACCCCCCACGGGGCCTCCCAAGGTGTGTACCTGGGTGGGTTCTGCCAGGGCTGGGAATGTTTTCAGCACATGGTGACATCTCTGCCCACGTCTCCAGTGCCACCGCCCTGCGGGAGGAAGGAGGACCCTGAGTTCTGACTCCCGGCCACAGACTGAGTGTCTGCACAGGACAATGGGCAATTAAACAAAGCAGTTCACAAAAGCCAGGCAGAGCCATGGGGCCCCATCCATTAGCATCCTGTCCCTAGTGGCCTCGGCTGCCCTCTGAAAGCGAACCCCACCTCCCTGCACTCAGACTTGGGGGGAGAGTGGAGCAGAGCTGGGCGGGTGGGAGCCCCACAGGCCACTCCTTGGCTTCTCCCCTGGCCGGTGGGCGGAGTGGCTGCGGCCCTCACACCAGCCCACCTCGCCTCACCCTGTTTCCTTCCGTGTTTCTGTCGGCCTGGAGTCTCCTGGGCTGATAGACATCACCCCCTCCGGGAAGCCTTCTCTGTCCCTACAGGCTAGATGAGGACACCTCTTCCAGCCCCACACTGGTCAGCCGCCCCTAGAGGTTGGGCTCTGTTGCCACAGCAGGAGGCAAACCCCAGATGAAAGGTGTCCGTCCAGTTAGCGGTCCCCAGGTGTGGGCCACAGAAGCCCGCTCCGGCTCAGTAGGGGAAGAGGACTAGGTTGGAAGGCTAAGGCACCGTCAGTGGCACAAGGAGAAGGGGCAGCGTGGGGGTCCAGATGGCAACATGGAGGCCCAGTCTCTTGGGACACACCTAGGTGAGGAGGAACAGCCATCGTTTGGAGTCTCTGTGTCCCTGAAGAACAAGGCCGGTTGGTCTGACTTGGGCCCCACGCCCCCGGCCCTTGACCAAGGTAAAGCAGGGCTCCATGTTGGACCAAGCCTCACAGGCATTAGTTCACTCGCTCCTCACAAACAGTCCCTGAGTGGATACCTTCACTATCCCCCATTTTGCAGCTGGGGAAACCGAGGCATGGGAGATTAAGCAACTTGGTAGACAGCCAGCGGTGGCCATCAGGAAATGAGAGCTGCCTGGCTGGCCACTGATGTGCCCTCCAATCTGTCCCTCGCCTGCTGACCCCGTCTCCGAAGAGGCACCTTGATCAGGTAGTTGAAGAAGCAGGAACCCAGCTGTGTCGCCTTAGGCATCTCCCCGCCCTTCCCTCTGGGAGGCCAACCCCTCACCAAGTCCCGCTGACCTGGCCCTCCAGTGGCCCTCAGACCCACCCTTTTGTCCCCACCCTCACCTCCAGCAGGGCCACTGAGACCCACAGTTGCCTTCCGCTCCCAGCCGGACTCCCCTCGCTGGGCTCCTCACACCTGCGCGGCCCCTCACCTGTTCGCCGGGCTCTGACCGCGGCAGCATTGACCGGGGCTGTGCTGAGCCTACAGATCACTTCGGAGAGAACTGATACCTTAAAAATACTGGGTTTTCCAATTTGTGAACACAGTATGGGTCTCCATTTATTTAGGTCTTCTTTAATTTCTTTTATGAGTGTTTTATAGGTTTCAACATATAAATGCTACACATATTTTGTTAAAATTATACCTAAGTAGTTCGTGTTTTGGGAAACTCTTATACATAGTGTTTTATTCCATTTTAATCATTGTTGCTAGTGCACAGAAATATAACTGATTTTTTATTTTGAAATAATTATAGATTCATAAAAACGTACACAGTACAGAGAGGTCCCTTGTCCCCTCCACTCAGTTTTCCCCAATGATTGCATCTTGCATAACTATAATAGCATCAAAACTAGGAAACTCACATTGGTACAATGTGTGTATGTAGTTCTACATCATTTTATGACACGTGCACATTTGTGGACGCCCCGCACCCCAAGATACAAAATGAAATACAATTGTTTTTTGTATATTGACTTTCTATGCTGCAACTTTGCTAAATCAACTTATTATTTTAGTAGAGTTTCTTTTCTTTTTTTGGGTGGGGGTAGATTACTTAGGTTTTTTTAAAGATAGATAATCATGTCGTCTAGGGATAGAAACAGTTTTATTTCATCCTTTCCAGGCTGGATGATTTTTTTTCTTGTTTTGTTGCATTGACTAGGAGCACCTGTTTGATGCCAACTAGGAGCGATGAGAGAAAACATCCTTGTCTGTCTCTTGATCTTAGAGGGAAGCAGTCAGTCTTCCGCCACTAAGTATCGCGTGAACTGTGGGGTTTCCTAGGCGCCCTTTGTCAGATTGTGGGAGTTCCCTTCTAGACCTGGTTCGCTGGGGCTACTTACCATGAATCGTTGTCGCATTTTGCCAAATGTTTCTTCTGCATCTATTATGATAACCCTATGGTTTTCTTTCTTAGTCTGCTGATGCGATAGATTATATGGATCTATTTTCAGAGTGATGTTGGGAAAACACAGATATAACCACGCGTGGTCCTCTTCAAGGGTTCAAACCATTTGATAGCTTCCCATTGCTCCGAGGCTAAAATCAAAGCCCTTAACACATGGCTCAAGTAGGAGTGTGCGTGCCTCTAACTAACCCTTGAGGAACGAAGCCGCTTACAATAGCCCACAGCAGGGCTGCAGGCCTGGGCTGGCTTAGTGACCCCACAGCACCGGGCCGCCGGGCCGGCATCTCTGCTGTGCCCTCCTGGTCACAGGATGCTCCAGGCACCATTTTCTAGCACGACTGTGTCCAAAACTAGAAGGGAGGGTGAGAACAAAGGGACTTGTCTCATATGGTTGTTTTGATCAAGCAGGAAAATCCTTTCCCAGAACCCCCTTTGCAGGTTTTCCCTACACGCTCATTGGCCAGACAGATCACCTACTTGTCACCAAACCAATCACCTGGCACAGATTTGCCACCTCAGCCTCAGGCCGTCCCAGTTCGTCCCGAGTGCCTGCGCACATCGCCGCTGGGCAAAGTCGGGTGGGAACGACGGCAGCTGGGGAGTGGTCAGTGTACCCACCAGGTTGATCCAGCCAGGCCTCGGCCTGCCACTGCTTCTCCCCTGCTTCCCGTCTCTGCGGGAGGACGTGCCCACCGTGGACAGCACAGGCACTCCTGCTCTGCCAGTGGTCGCCCTCACCCTCATGCACCGTCCACCGCAGCCTCACAGACACTGGGGAGCAGGAACGGCGCTCTCTGTCCCGCAGGCAAGCGAGCGGAGGCTCAGACCGCACACGGACTCCGCCCCAAGGCCCCAGGAGTCGACCCCTGGGAGATGCGTCTGCGCCCTGCCCAGGCAGACCTGCTCCAGGACAGACTCTGAGACTGGCCCTGGGCCGCGTCCATCAGGGAGCTCGGGCTGCAGCGCCCTTGGTTGGAATCCCAGCAAGTTATTTGCCACTATACATCTCTCTTTCTTGTCCTTTCAAAGATGACTCATAAAATGAAATGAGGCGTTTTGGAGTAAATGATGATGGGGCTGAATGATTCAAACTCCTCCAGATTCTAAAATGGCTTTAATGTGTTTACGTTTTGCATTAAGTGTTGAAATGGGCTGAGGGTTCACAGGATTTATCTTAATTTGTGAAATGCCTCTTGGTTTCACATTCCAGCCCAGGACCAGCTGCGATCTAAATGTCTAGGGACACCAATACTAGTGCCACTTTCCTGCTAATTCTCCATGGCTCTTCCCTCCTGGCCCGCCTGACGACGCTGGTTTTGCTGTTGCGGTCTCATGTGTACTCCGATGGCGGCCAGCCCTGTCCCCCTGTGTGGGAAGGGGTGGCTTTGAGACCGGCACCGGCTTTGGTGGGAAGCCCTGAAGCCCCGGGTCTGTTGTTGCCACAGCAGAACTGCCTGGTTGGAGCACGCGACTTGCGTAACATGATCTTGGGCTACGAAGCCGAAGATATCAGAGGCCTGTTGTGTCATAACTGACAAGTGCCCGTGCAGTCTCCTGGCGCGTCGTAGGCCCTCCTTCTGTGACGTTTGCCGCGGCTGTGTCCTGAGAAGAGCCTGCAATGAGAGCAGCGGCAGAACGGAGGGACCAGGAGGGATGTTGAGGCCCTGGGCGTCCAGCCCTATAGGAAGCTGGTGCCATCCCCAGCCAACAGGAGAAACAAGTGCCTGTCCTGACAGAACATTCCAGCCCCTCTCCCCTTCCGCACTTGCATCTTCCACCAGGGCTTCCCACCTGCCAAACCCAGTGGGTGTTAGGGGACAGGTCAGTCACTGACAAGTCCACACAGGACGGCCCCTGGGACCCACACAGAGCAGAGCGGAGCAGAGCGGAGGGCTGGCAGGAGCCCTGAGCGAGCCCGCCACCCGAGGCCTCTGGCTCATCACCTGAGCTCTTCTGCAGGAGAACGGTCTCGTCCGAGCCCCCTCCTGCGTCTGGGGGCCGTCGGAGCCGAGAGGGGGGCCCGGGGCAGGTCTGTGCGGGAGAGACAGCACAGCGGAGGGGCAGGAGGGCAGAGGCCAAGAGGCCCACCCCGCCTCCCGCAGGAGGAGGAGGAGGAGGAGGACGCCGCCTGCCGGTGGGAGGGGACATTGAGTCGGAAGCTGAGCCAGGGCGAGGGCCCGGAGCACGAAGCTGTGAGGCGGGGCTTCCGAGGTCCAAATGCGCCACCTCCAGGCACCTCTGCTTCCACGGGGCTGGCCCGACGGGCACCGGTACCCTCTCTGCCTTCCCCTGCTGGGAGGACGAAAATGGGGTTCCTCCCAGATTCCCAGACAGAAAACAGGGACCCAGGAAGCCAGCCCCAGGGGCCAGAGGTGGGGACCCAGCTCTCTCTCTCTCTCTCTCTGTGGGTCCCTGTCCCACTCAGGCCCGGGCTTCCTGGGGTTACTCCCACGCTGGAGGGCAAGGCTGTGAACCGGACAAGGGCACCTCCAGCCTTCGCACTCCCGTCCCTGGACCTGCAGTACCAGCAGGTCACTGCGTGGGAGAGGGTTCTGCAGTCACTGCCGTCGTCAGAGATGCACTGCCTGCGTATCACAGAGGCCCTGGTCCCCTACAGCCTCTGGAAAAGCTTCTTCAACTCCCGAGCTCCGGCGTCCAGGGAGCTGTTTGTCCGCAGGCATTTTTCATGGCCCTGCGGGCCCTGCTTGGAGGAGCCCTGGGCTACAGAGCAGCCACCAGGCCGCGTCGCCCTGCCACCGATCTCGCTGTATCATCCCGGGGCCTTAGCACAGACCCACACAACGGGGTCTGCTACGAGGTTCACGCGCAGATGGAAGGCAGCGGCGCTGACCGCAGCCACAGGGAGGGTGACTCTCAGGGGAATTATTGTGGCTGAGACAAGAACCCGGCTGTCCACCCACCTTGTGGATGGTCTCCCTTCTCTGAAACTCAGGGCTCAGGAGTTACTTTTATTGTAGAAGGCAGCTGTAATCTCGAGAGTGGGCTGGGGACCCCTGGAGAGGCTATAAGTGGCACTGGGTCAGTCTGGAGCCCCCGCTGAGCCCGGCCTGCGCAAGGGGCTGGGGTGCAGAGAGGAGTCAGGCCCGGGCACGCCTCCCGGAGGCCCACCTGCTGTGACCAAGCCTCAAGATGGGCGTTTTCAGCACATTGTCTCATGTCGTCCTCACCGTGGGAAGTCCGTACCTGCATTCCCTTGACACAAATGAGAAATGGCACCTGAGCGAGGTCAAGTGCCCGGCCCAGGGTCACGCTGCTGCCTCCTGGGGTGGAGTGGACAGCAGGGGCTGTGCTGTGCTGGAGACTGACCCCAGTCCCCCACCTCTGGGCCTGAGCCCCCCAGGCTGGTTGTCACCAGCCACCAAGGGGTCTGCTTGCAGGCTCCTGTCCCAATAGCGGTCATCGATCCCTAGACAAGCTGAGCTGGTGCCCTGGTCCTGGGATACCATAAATTCAGTGTGTGCCATGGTCCTTTCTTGTGCAGTGTGACATTGTCCCCTTTGGCTTCCAGTCTCCAGTTTGCTCTGGTTTAACGGTGATGAGTCATTTCTCTCTTCCCCAGGAAGCTCCTCGAGTCCCTCCCCTCTCAGACTGTTTTCCACCTGACCTTTCCAGACTGCGAATCCTCAGTCTGATCTCCCTGGGGGAGGGGCGTTGCTGCAGGGGGCGGGGACGCCAGCCCTGCACCCACCACAGGAGACAGACGGACACCTGAGAGCTGCTCTGGAGTTCTCTGGGCACCCGGGTTGGAGTCCCAGCCCCACTGCCCCAGCACTGTGCAGCCCCCAAGAGAGCCATGGGTCCTCGAGGAATGGGAATGTTCCCCTCCTATAGCTCTGAGGTGTGGGAAGCACTTAGCACAGGTCTCATTCAGCAAACATCAGGGATCAGAGGGACCGTGCATCCTAGCATGGCCAGGACGGCGACCTCGTGACTTCTGCCTTCTTGAACAGAAGGTTCCAGAGGACACAGGCATATGCAGCTCTAAGGGAGAACTTCCTGCTGGGGGCAGAGGGCTGTGCTCCAGGCAGCCCACCTGCCGTCCGTCTGCCCTCTCTTCAGAGATTCGGCGCATCTGGGGTGGAGGCAGCCCACGACACCTGCCCACCCCTACCCGGGCCCTGGAACCAGCTGCCCCTTGGTGCCCTCAAGCAGGAAGCTGCCATGAGCTGATGGGGCCAAGAGAGGCCAAGTGCAGAGGATAATGTTTGTGTCTCCCCAACATTCACGGGCTGGAGCCCTAGAAGCCAGGGTGGCTGTGCTTGGAGATGGGGCCTGTGAGGGGGGTGATAACGGTTCAATGAAGCCATAAGGGTGGGGTCCTTATGAGAAGAGGGCGGGGTGAGAGGGCTGCTACCCACAGGCTAGGAAGAGTGTTCTCATGAGAAACAGTTCACTGGCGCTGTGACCTTGGACTTCCACCTCCAGAACTGTGAGAGAGAAGTCTGTTTGGCAGCCTAAGCTACGATATGGAGGGGGCAGGCACCCTGACCCCACCCATCCTGCCTCCCGTCGGCCCCCGACCCCCCGCCACAACCCGACCCTGCTCCAAGGTGTCCAGAGCCAGGGCTGCAGGTGTGGGGGGTCCACCCCCAGGGGAAGGGGTGCAGAGGGAGTTGCCCACAGACCCTCAGGGCAGGGGCCCTCACACCTGAGGGAGCCTCAGGACCCCCTAGAAGACATGTCAAAACATAGCTTGGCAACTGGGCTCTACCCTGGAGTTTCCGACTCCATAGGTCTGGAGTAAGTATCTGAGATGTTTCATTTCTAGCAAGTTCTCGGGTGCTGAGGTGCTGCTGTTCCAGGGACCCCACTTTGAGACCCACTGCACCTGGCCGCGTTGAGTCATAAAGTCAAGGTCAGAGGCAGGGAGTACAGGGCCCCTCCCCCGCATGGAATGCCAGCGCAGCCATGGAGTGGGAAGGAGCTGACACTCGTCGAGCCCCGGCGATGAGACTGGCCCGTGTATCAGTCCATGTCATCCTCTGGACAAGCCGAGGAGGTGGGTGGTCCTGCTCCCCATTTTAGACAGAATCCCAGCTCAGAGAGCTGAGCTGACTTGCCTGGGATCCCTCAGATACGCATGGCACCCAAGCCCCTGCCTTCCCCGTTCCCTTGGTGACCCTCACTGTGTCCTGGGACACCCAGAGACAGCCCCAAGCCTCTGAGTGCCCGTATCTCCCCAGACACCGCTGCCAGAAACGATATCGCAGGCGCAGGTCCAGGTGCAGAGAGAGCCTTTCGCTCCGGCCACTGGGTTCTGGTTTCGAAGGGCTGGGGTTAGAGGGCTCTCTGGTGCGTTGGTCGTCTCCTTCCAGACTTTCCCGGACGACCGGAGGACCGGAGGACCGCAGAAATCCAGGCCAGGTAGGAAGGAAGGTGAGTCCCCTGCTGTGGTTGCCAGGTCGAAAAGCTGCAGGCCTACGGGGTCCCACAGGCAAAGCCGTGCGCGGCGGGTTTCTATGACAACCCAGCTGCAGTTGCCCATAATTATAATTAACTTCAGAGTTGATCATTCTCCTGGCCCCTGCTGATGGGAAAGGAGGAGGCGGTGCTCAGCAGCCGGGGGAGTGAAGGGGATTGATTATCTAAGCCTCTGGGTCCCTCCTGGGCTGGGGCCTTCGGGAAATGGGACTGGAGAGGGGCATGCACTGCTGGGCTGGGCAAAGACCTCCCAGAGGCTGGCTGCATGGGGACATTGCCACCCAACACCACTCTCTCCTCCTCTGCGCTCCCTTCTGGGGAGGCTCAGAGCGGAGTGGAGTCATGGGCACCAGAGGACCTGTGTCCCCGTCCTGGCCTTGCCTGACTCTCTGACCTGAGAACAGAGAGGAAGAAGAATGGTGTCTCTGAGCCCCTGTGGAGGATGGGGGCCGGCCCAAGGTGAGGAGACGGGCAGTGGGCAAGGCCCAGCCAGTCCTGGCCCTGTCCTGCCCCCGATGGGACACGGGAAATAATAATGCTGGCTGGGGTTTGCAGGGCACGGACTAGGCGAAGACCCACCAGTGTGTCCGATCCCAGAAAAACTCTCATCTCTCGCAGGCCCACTTGTCAGATGAGCGACTGAGACACGGGGTGGAGGGTGGGGGTGCACCCAAGCAGCCTGATCTCAGTACCTGCCCCCCTGGGCCCTAGTCTTGCCTTTGATGGTTGCACACGCCGGGGTTCACCAAGGCTTTGAGTGGAAAACAAAAGCCCTTGCTTCCCAAAACAGCAGGAAAACCAATGTCCTGGTTCAACTTTCCTACTCTCAGAGAAGGAGACAGAGATTCTGGGTGGCGGAGTGGCTGGCCCAGGACCACACGGCTCTGAGCCAATACATCAAAACGCCAGTTCAAGCAACACAGTCATCGACCCCGTGGGCTCCATCTCTCTTCCTCTCTCACTCTCCCTCTCTCGTCAACGGTCAGGGTCAGTGGCTGCTAATCCTGCTCTGCCTTTCCTCCAAAACACTTGTTAAAACACTGTTACAAAGGAAAAATAAATATTAGTCAAATAAAACATCGCAGAAACCTTCCAAATCCAGCCCGTCCTGCACACTTTCCTGCACGTGTTAGAGGTTTGACGACCTGGCCAATTGTCCAGTGGCTGTGGGTGAGGAGGGGAGGCCTCCCGGCCGCTTCCGCGCTGGTTCTCACGGCAGAGACAGGGTTCACCCGGAGTTCCAGTCCTAGCACCTGGGTTCTCCTAGTGCCCGCAAATGCTACTGACGCAAAGGCGAGCTGCCATTTCTATCACTTGGGAACATCTCCTCCCCTGGCTCAGGCTCCGCATCTCTAAAAGGAGTGGGAGGACGAGGGGGTCACTGAGCCCTCCCAGCCCCGGGATGGGGTGCTGCTCAGTGCTAGCTTTCTTGCTGGGGGTCCGTCCTGGGAGACAGAGAGCTCAGGTGTCCCATGGCAGTGCCGCCCCGGCTCGCTGCACGGGGCCACAGAGAGACACGGCAGGCCGAGGCCAAGCTCCACCCTAGTCCGCCCTCTCCCTGGGTCCCTCTCCCTCCCGTTGGCCACAGACCACCGGAGTAGCCGAGCATTCCTGAGTGCGACCCTCCCAGCTGGGATGGCCAGCTCTCCTAGTTTGTGTCCCCACAACGCAGGACCGTCCGTGCTAAAGCCGCGGCAAACTGGTCGCCTGACTCCCAGGCGAGCTGGCTGCGCAAATTATTAGCCAAGAAGAGTGTTGGAGAGGAAGGAGGGTTGAGTTTCATGGTGACTGCCCAGCTGGGGGGCGGGGGGATGAGGAAGGCAGAGTCCGTTTAGGAACTGCAAGGCCTCCGATTAAAATAGCAAACACCTGGCCAGTGCTGGCCAGCGAGGCACACACGAGAACGTCTGTGTTCCAGCTCTTACTCAGGTTCGTCTCTCTCTGCCCGAAAAGGCAGCACCCCGCTTCTCCGTCCCAGTCAACCCGCCAGTGGGAGACAGAGCCTGCTCTGTGTGTGGAACGAGAAAAGCTACTGACCCTGGGAGGGTTGGGGCAAGGAGGCCCGGGCCTAGAGGTGTCTGCCGGCACCCATGCTGCCCCTGCCCCGTCAGCCTCCCAGAGGCCATGTCCCCCCATCCTCCAGAGGGCGCCTGGTAGGACCTGAAATCCTCAGGCTGCACAGGGAATGATAAGGTGGGGAGCGGTGGGTTCTGCCCCCTTCTCTGCCCACGGCACTCAAATCACAGCCCTCCCCCAGCTTTCGAACGCAGCACGTGAAAGTGTGTCCCTCCGTCACGAAGACCAGTCATTCCTACAGCCCCCTCCACTTCATCCGCACCACATCTTTTCTTCCTGGAACTCGGGGATGTATAGGTACTGAGCTGCTTCATCTTCTCAGATTAAGTGGTCACTGGTCAAAGTACCTGACCAGGGATGGCTAACCCACCAAGGTCACGAGTGGCTTGTTTTTCGTGGTAAAGCAAAGCAGATTCCGCAGTATCCCTATGGTAACACCGCCCTCACCCAGTGGTCACCGTGACCTCCAGATGAGAAGAAAGTTATGGGGGGCACAGAGGCAGGCAACCTGAGCCCCGCTGACAGTCGAGGTCTCTAACTTGGCTGAACCTGAAGGGATGGGGCCAGGTGAGCAGTGCCACCGTGCCGTGGGGCTGGGAAAAAGACCTGAGCCACTGATCCTGAGGGACGGACAGATGTGAAAATGCGTCATGCGATACCCAGGAAATAAATCATAAACGGCAAGCCATGAGTCTGTCAAAGTGAGAACAGTCCCGGCTGGGGAGACCGTATTGAAAACTAGAAGATACTTTGAATGGAATAATAAACTCCTGCGAAGCAAAGCGTGTGGATGCAACATGGCAGGGTTTCGAGGGAAGTGCCTCGTCTTTAATGAGAAAAGGAAAAAGGATCGAGGAGTCACACTCAGATTCATCTCGAGAAGTGGCAAAAGGAACTGCACAGTAAATACAAAGACAGTAGAGCCCTGCCAGGTGTAGCTCAGTGGATTGAGCGCTGGCCTGAGACCCAAAGGGTCGCAGGTTCGATTCCCAGTCAGAGCACACGCCTGGGTTGCAGGCCAGGTCCCCGGTAGGGGACACACGGGAAGCAACCACACATTGATGTTTCTCTCCCTCTCTTTCTTCCCCCCTTCCAGCTATAAAAATAAATAAAATCTTTTAGAAAAATTTAAAAAGAAACCCAAAGAAAGCAGAAGGAACGAATAAAAATCTCAACACAAATTAATGAACCAAAAAACAAGAGCAACGAAATCTACAGCTGGCTTCTCGAAAAGAATGACCCAACACGCAAACAGCCAGGGAGGATGACCAAGAAGGAAAGGACTCACTCCAGTCCTGCAGACAGGTCGCAGCTCTGCCCTGGACCAGCTGTGTGTCTCTGGGCAAGTTCATCGGCCTCCCTGAGCCTGTTTCTTCATCTTAAAATTGAGAAATATAATATCTGCCTCAATCAGCTGTTAGGAGAATTCAATGCGATGAAGCATGCCAAGTGTCTGGCAGGTAGTAGAAACTAAATAAATCATAATAGTGATTGTTATGGTGGTGACAGCGGCTGTAAATATTGTATGAGAGCCCCAATTGCCAGTGGGGGGCGATCGGGGAGGACCACTTCCTGTCCTGGGAGGAGTCGGGAAGGATGAGGAGGACAGGCCAGGCTGGGAGTGTGGGGAGCAGGACACAGGAGGCCCAGAGGCCTGAGGCCCATCACTTCCCATACAATAAGAGCGGCAACCCCTCCTGAGGGCGA